>BRZM01000407.1:118125-185150 GCA_033238685.1 Lates japonicus | reverse complement strand
ATGCAGACGGTAAATTTAGGTCTACTACTTTGCTCTAGACTGGATTATTGTGTCGTTTTGCTTTCTGGGGCTACCGCGGCTAGTACCAAAGTTCAAAAATGGTCTGAAAAATGCTGCAGCTAGAAATGCTAACCAAATTTAGAAAAGCTCACCACATTACGCCAATCTTAGCCTCCCTCATTGGGCTCCTCATTCATGTTAGATCAGAATTTTAAAGTCTCCCAATGACTTATACAATTCTAAATGGGTTAGCCCCCTCATACCTCTCTGATCTCTTAACTCCTTGTATTCCCTCCTGCTCATGCGCTCCAGAGTGCAGGGCTGCTATCCGTTCAGAGCTAAAAAGAGCCAGCGGGCTGCAGGGCCTTCTCCTATTGGGCCCTCTCTGGAAAACCTCCCATTGATATTAGACTCATCTTTATGCCTTAACTTTCTAGCCAGTAGACAATTCTGATTCCTATTTCAGGTTATCATTTTCATGGTTGGCCAGTCCAATGCATCAGTTGTTTACAATAAATGTTGTCCATGATGTCCTGCTGATAAGATTACTATAACTGCCCACATCGCTGCATCAATCTAACTGTGTGTTTCTTCCCAAGCACATTAGTGCCCAGGCTGTGCTCTCTCTCTCTCTCTCTTCTACTGTCTCTACTGCAGGGTTCTGGCTTCGGAGCTATAGAGCTCCTGCCGCTCCTGCAATTTCCATCCAGCCTAACTCGATGATGCAACAATGATTAAACATTTATTAGTTAGTGATAGTTAGTGCCATTAACGTTTCATTTTTAGTCAATATTATTCCTTTAGCTATAATTATTATTATTATTATTATTACTAATACTATTTACATTTTGACTTAGTCTGTGTATCTGTAGTGTTGTCTTCACCCCATCCCCTACCCTCTTTCTCTCTGTCAAACTTAACTGGGTCGAGGCAGATGGCCGCCCACCCTGAGTCCGGGTTCTGCCCAAGGTTTCGCTCTTAAAGGAAGTTTTTCCGCTACAGTCACCCAGTGCTGCCTTCCATGGTGGATCTGCTGGGTTTCTGTAATTTTATAAGATAAAGAGCAGTCTAGACTCCGCTCTATATGTACAGTGCCCTAGATAACTTGTGTTGTGAATTGGCATAAATAAAATTTGATTTGATTTGACTTCGACATGGCCACATATTTTACAAATGATCTGGGGATCAGAACAGACTGAGTTTATCAGCAGGTGGAACGCCAGTCTGTCTCTCACCTGTCTCGCCTGGTCTGTCTCTCTGCCTGTCTCTCACCTGTCCCACCTGTCTGTCTCTCACCTGTCTCGCCTGTCTGTCACTCATCCGTCTCACCTGTCTGTCTCTCTGCAGACGTATCGTGCAGTAGGTAAAATCTCCACAATCGCCTTTGTGTCTCTGCCTCCTGCCTGTTTCTGCCTCAGCCCCATTATGGCGTGTGGTTACCATGGCGCCTCAAGGAGCAGGACAGGGCAGATGTCACCGAGGCCAAACAGAGAGAAGAAGAGTTCATTCAGATCCTGGAGGTGATGAGGAGGAGGGAGGAGGAGGGGGAGGGGGAGGTGAGTGTTGGTGTCAGGTAGGAACTGAAGTTTATCCGAAACAGGAGGATGTCAATAATGTGTCTGTGTGTGCGTGTGTGTGTTGTATGCCCAGAGGAGCTCAGAAACAAGACTCAGCAATTACAGAAGAAGAATTCATTTAGTAATAAAAACCAGGAAGACTAAGTGCCATAGGAGGTACACACACCTTTCTATACCTGTGAGGACTTGGTGCTGTGGTTTCTGCATGAAACTGTGATGTCTGATGTCACCTGTGTTACGGCTGTATGTTTGTGGTGCTCTGTCCCTTTCCTGTCTTCCCACTAGCTCCACCCAGGTGATACCTGATGAGCCATCAATGAGCTGCACCTGGCATTAGTGAAGTGCTTAAAAGCTCCTGTGCCAGTGTCAGAAGGCAGAGGCTCCTAGTGTGGGACTGCTGGACATGTTGCCTCTCAGCTTGTTTCTTTTTGTGTTGCTGTTGTGTTTTGACTTTGTGTCTTTTATAGTCTTGGTTTCGTCTTCGTTGTTGATATGTTTATTTTTATGTTAATAAATGCAATGAATTTGGCTGTTCCTAAGATGTTTTCTGTGGCTGATTTGGGTCAATGCTGGAGTGTTGTGCGTGCTATAGGGCCACCCAAGGGTAGGGCGTAACAGGATGTCACCTGTTAAATTACCATCAGATTAACGAGGTTCTTTAGGTTCTGCAGGTCACACTCTCTGTAGAAAAATGTCTCAGTAAAAAGTTGTGTTGTTTCAGACCTCCGGATGTCATGTCCTCCATGTTGTTTGACCTGCCTGAGGTGGAACTGCTGCGGCTGCTGGAGGTGGCTCAAACAGCGGCTCTACACCTTGGTCACGCACCCGTTCTTCGACTTCGGGGTCGTCGTCTGCCTCATTCTTAACACCATCTTCCTCGCCATGGAGCATTATCCAATGACGGTGGACTTTGAAGAGCTGCTGAGCATCATGAGTCTGGTGAGTGTGAAAGTCTAAAGGTTTTATATCTGCTGATCAGTCAGACTCACAACAAATATGAACAAACAAAAACAACCACAAAGACTCTACAAACAACCACAAAGACACAAAAAACAAAGACACAAACCCAGCTGTCTGTAGGGGGTGTTTGCCCTTCGTTGTTCCAGTAACACAATTTGTTTATTTCAGCCAACACTGCTCAGTGTCCTAACCTTGACCTCTGATCTCTGACCCCCCCCCCCCCCCCCCCCAGGTCTTCACAGCGATCTTCACAGCTGAGATGCTCCTCAGAATCATGGCCATGGACCCGTACGGTTACTTCCAGGTCAGACTTTGTGTTTGTTTCCGGCTCAGCCATGACGACTGACAGCTGTTCCCATGGAAACGTGTATGATTGTTCTGTTGCCATGGTTACAGGTGAGCTGGAACGTCTTCGACAGCGTCATTGTCATCATCAGTCTGTTGGAGTTGGCATTCGCTGATATTGAAGGCCTGCCTGTGCTGCGCTGCTTCCACTTGGTCAGTGTGACATCATCGACATCATCATCATCATCATCATCATCAGCTGCATCATATAACACTGTCATCCTGTCTTGTCATCTGTCTCCTCACCTGTCTTCTCACCTGTCTCATGTCCAGATGCGGGTGCTGAGGCTGGCGCGGTGGTGGCCGACCTTCCACATGTTGATGAAGATTATCTGGGCCTCTGTCGGGGCTCTGAGGAACCTGACTCTTGTTCTGCTGATCATGGTCTTCACCTTCACCGTCGTTGGCATGCAGCTGTTCCATAAGGACTACAAAGACTGCGTCTGTCGCATCGCAGAGGACTGCGAGCTTCCTCGCTGGCACATGAACGACCTGTTCCACACCTTCATCCTCATCTTCAGGGTCCTGTGTGGAGACTGGATCGAAACCTTGTGGGACTGCATGGAGGTCTCGGGTCGGAGCGTGTGTCTGATCTTCTTCATGATGGTCCTGCTCATTGGAAACCTGCTGGTGAGTCTCTTCCTGTCTCCGTATCTGAGAGTCTAGTTGGACCTTGATCTGGATGTACATATGGTCCAAGACTGAGGGTCCTTATTTAAATCTTGAATAGTAAAACAGTTAACAAAGGTCAAAACAGTTGTTTCAGGTTCTGAATCTGTTCCCGGCCTTGTTTCAGGTCCTGAATCTGTTCTTGGCCTTGTTGCTGAGCTCGTCCACTGGTGATAATCTGACGTCTCCAAAAGAAAGAAGAGAAGGCAACCTGCAGATCACCCTAAACCGGATCAAAGGGGGTGCAGCCTGGATCAGGACCTGGATCTTAGAACATATCTGGACTTTGCGAGGGAAGCAGTACCACCACAAGCCGGACCACAAAGGTAGGTCTTTGTATTTCTGCAGTTACTCGGCAGTAGATTCAGAGTTCATGTGTTTTCAGCGTTGTGATTTTTCTGGTTGTATTTTATTGCCAGTCGACAGTAAGAAAGACAACACTAAGGAGTACCTGGGTTTGACCTCTGCAACCTCAGACCAGCCAGTGTCGGACATCAAGGCCCCCAAAGGTAACCGTGGCAACACCGGCTTCCAGAGGGTCCCCATCGCGGAGGCCGAGATCGAGTTCAAGACACCTGAAGACGAAGAGAAAAAGCAACTAGTAAAATATGTTCTACTGTTTTTTATTTTCCAGTGTCCACCTGAAACTCTTCAGCAGTGACTGAAGCACAAAGAGTAACTGACATATCCACAGATTAATACTTTATTTATGAACTGATTCACATCCTGAAAAATGAAGGATCAGAATAAAATCAACAGTAAATCTATCATCAGTGTACATGAATAACTTTTCTCTATACCTCACAGTGAAAACCATTTTTTTTTATTTTAATTTTCCATTGATTAGAGGTTCAGCTTGTTCATTAAAATCCTCAGTGTTTTAGTTTTTAACTTTCTGAAGTTTTACAGCTGATCAAGTTCAATTTATCTTCACTCCTAATGAGATTCAGTGTGAAACAGAATGAACCAGTCCAGTCCTCCAGTCCTTTGACTCTTCACATCACAGATTACACAAATTCAAATGAATGAATGAGTCTTATTTATCGTATAATCTACAGGTAAAAGGATTCGTTAATCAGTTTGTGATCCAACATGTTCAGGGTGAGAACAGGAAGTACTACTACTACTACTTCTAATAATGATAATAATAAACTTATCCATGACTGTTTTTGTTCAGCAGGATGGAGACAATCAGAGAGAAAACTCACCTGAGGACTGCTGCTGTGACGGTACAAACACACACACACACACACACTCTCATCAGAGATCAATAACAGCTCTGATCAGCCTCTGTGTGTTCCAGGTTGTTACCATTGCTGTCCGTTCCTGGATGTAAACACATCCCAGGGTACAGGGAGGGTCTGGTCTAACATCAGGAGAGCCTGTTTCTCCATCGTACAACACAGATACTTTGAGGTCTTCATCATTGTCATCATCCTGCTGAGCAGCGCAGTTCTGGTAAACAAAACTTTTAAAACTTCACTTTGACATTCAGTCAGAGAAACCTCACCTGGTCCGACAGTGTAGGTAAAGACCTGGGAAAGACATGGGTAAAGACATGGTAAAGACCTGGGTAAAGACATGGGCAAAGACATGGTAAAGACCTGGGTAAAGACATGGGCAAAGACATGGTAAAGACCTGGGTAAAGACATGGTAAAGACCTGGGTAAAGACATGGGCAAAGACATGGTAAAGACCTGGGTAAAGACATGGTAAAGACATGGGTAAAGACATGGGTAAAGACATGGGCAAAGACATGGTAAAGACCTGGGTAAAGACATGGTAAAGACATGGGTAAAGACCTGGGTAAAGACCTGGTGCTAACATGAGTGTGTATGTGAACAGGTGTTGGAGGACATCCATCTGCAGCAGCGTCAGGTGTTACAGATGGTTCTGGACAAAGCAGACCAGGTGTTCACCTACCTGTTCCTGCTGGAGATGCTTCTCAAGTGGATCGCCTTCGGATTCAAGAAGTACTTCACCAGCTTCTGGTGCTGGCTCGACTTCCTCATCTTGGCCGTAAGAACACGATCAATAACACTGACTGATATATTGATAATATGCTGAACAGGAGGCAGCTTACCTGTGCAGGTGGAACAGTACCAGGTAAAGGTGGTGACTGGATTTAAAAACGGCCTCTCTTTGATCCTTCAGTGTTAAACTCATCACCTGGTGTGCTGTGTCTTCCAGATGTCTCTGATGTCATCGACTCTTGGCATGATGGGATACTCTGAACTGGGAGCAGGTGTATCTCTGAGGACTGTGAGAGCTCTGAGGCCCCTGAGGATCCTGTCTCGCTTCCAGGGCCTGAGGGTAAGACAGGCACTTTAACCTCAGACAGACAGACAGACTCTCTGTAGACACTCTCTGTATCAGTCTCACTCTGTGTACCTGTCTGTCTGCAGGTGGTACTGAGGACTCTGACACTAACCCTCCCGTCCATGTTTGACGCTCTGCTGGTGGCTCTGGTCGTCTGGTTGATCTTCAGCATCATGGGAGTGAATCTGTTTGCTGGAAAGTTCTGTTACTGTTTTAATGAGACGTCAGAGGCGTTCTTCACACCTGATCTGGTGAACAACAACACCGAGTGTTTCAATCTGATCATGGCGAACTTCACTGAAATCCGCTGGAAGAATGTGAAGGTCCACTATGACAACGTGGCAATGGGTTACCTGTCGCTGCTGCAAGTGGTCAGTGTGAAGTCTGAGCACACACTGAACATGACACAGAAACAAACCTCCACCACTGATGTTTCATATTCAACCTTCATCAGAGTTTGGATCTGAGAGTTTAACTGGAGCCTGACAACAGTTCATCTGAGTTTACATCAGAAAAGAAATTGAAATTAAGTGTTTTTCTTATGAAGTTCTGTGTTGTTTCTCTGTCAGGCGACTTTCAGCGGCTGGTTTGACATCATGTATGCAGCAGTGGACTCCAGAGAGGTCAGTACACCTGGTGGTTCAGGTACTGGTACTAATACAGGTACTGGTACTAAGACCAGTACTGTGTGTCTGTGTGTGTAGGTGGAGTCTCAGCCTGAGTATGAAGCCAACCTGTACATGTACCTGTACTTCATCTGTTTCATCATCATTGGACGCTTCTTCACCTTCAACCTCTTCATCAGAGCCTTCATCAACGCACTGGACCAGCTGAGACACAAGACAGGTTGCTATCCACCCTGAGAGACAGACAGGCTGAGAGACAGATGGGTAGAGACAGACCCACAGGTTCAGTGTTCAGTTGTTTTTTCTCGGTCAGTTAACTCTGGTGTTTTTTTTATTTTTTATTCTTGTCTTTTCTTTGGAGGGAAACATGTTTTCATGACTGAGGAGCAGCAGAAACTTTCCAGAGCCTTGAAGAGACCGTTCTCAGAGAAACCTCAGAAACCTGTTCCACGACCTCAGGTGGGTTCACTGACATCCTGTCCAGGTGTGTTCAGACCACACAGACTGCCCAGGTGTGAAGTTCAGGTTACAGCAGATCTCAGAGGAAATCAGTTCAAACTGTTTCAGGTTCTACTTTTATTCCTATGAGTCAAATCAGCTGATCGGCTGTGTGAGTCCTCACCTGTGAGTCTTCACCTGTGAGGAGCCGGAGCTCAGACTGAGACTGTTTCTGTAGTATCCCAGTTACTTGCAGGTAAATATCAGCTCCTGGCTAAACCAGCTGCAGTATTAACCAGTAACCTGGGACCTGGACCAGCCTTCACAGTCACTGAACAGGTGACAGCTGAATCTTTTTAAAAGAGTCATCTCCACCATTTGAATCACACAAACCTCCTGTGGATTATATTCTGTGGACTTTAATATGTGGTGTCTGTCAGCCTGGTGAAGACAGTGCGTCAGGAGCTTAGGAGATGTTTGGAGGTTATAGTTTGATCCTGGAAATGAACATATAAAAAAACTGTATCATCTGCTGACTGTTCTTTACATTAATGTTTATAAAGAAGGAAAACAAAGGAAGGAATCACTGAGTTCATAAGCGATTCAAGTACTTGAATAAACTTTAAGAGGTTTAAGATTGAATTAAGCTCTGTGATACTTTTAATAAATAAGGACATGATCGTCTGGATCTGTTGATTCTTCACTATTTAAAGAATCTACATCAGGTTTTTCTAATAATCATCATCCAGCTGTAACACCCTCTGTTCTTCCTCCTCCTGTCCTTTCAGAATAAGTGCCAGGCTCTGCTCTTTGACCTGGTGACCAACCCTTATTTTGAAGTCTTCATGGTGGTGGTGATCTGCCTGAACGCAGTGGCTCTGATGGTGGAGACAGATGTGCTGACCGAAGAGAAAGAGGCAATTCTGTACTGGATCCACTTCATCTTCATCATCATCTTCTTCATCGAGTGCCTTCTGAAGATCATCGCGCTCCGACAGCACTACTTCTCCGACTGCCTGAACGTCATCGACCTCGTCATCGTTTCCCAGAGCATTGTAGGTGAGTCGCCCAGTTTTCATCTGGTGATGTCATCATCTGAGGCTGTTTTCAGTTTCAACCAGGTCCAGACCAGCTCCAGACCAGGTTTTTTCTGACTAAGGTTTATTCTGGATGGACATCAGAGATAATCATATCCTGAATCTAAAAATAAAAGTATTGTCTGTGACTCGGTCAGGACTCCATAAAGAGGTGTGATTTTTAGATCTAAACTGCAGCCAAACTACAGGAACTAACAACACCTCCCGGCACCTGTACCTCGCACGGTACCTGTGCTCTTTGTGGACCTGTGAAACTGCAACTCTGCTGCAGCTGGTGCTACTCCTTATTTATAACCCAGAAGAAGAAGGTGTTTTAAATTTCTCTCTTTCTTTCTTCCAGGTATGTTCCTTGCTGACTTACTGACAAAGTATTTCTTCTCATTAAATTACGTGCTCCCTTTGCTCCGATTGGCTCGCATCAGTCGTATCATCCATCTTGTTCCCGGGACTCAGAGGATCCGGACGTTGCTTTTGGCCTTTAGGATGTCACTTCCTGCCCTCTTCAATATTTGCTTCCTCCTCTTCATCCTCATGTTCACCTTCTCCATCTTCGGCATGATCAGCTTCGGCCACATAAAGAATGGGGCCATGATCGACGACATGACTAACTTTGAGACTTTTGTGAACAGCATGATCTGTCTGTTAATAATGACCATGAGAGCTGGATGGGACGGTCTGCTGCTTCCCATCCTGAACACACCTCCAGACTGCGATCCGTACATCGAGAACCCAGGATCGACCGTCAGAGGAGACTGTGGCAGCCCAATGGTCGGCATCATCTTCTTCATCTCCTACATCACTCTGTCCATCCTGCTGGTGGTCCAACTGTTTATCACCGTTGTCCTGGAGACCTTCAACATGGACGACGCCGAGCACCTGAGTGACGACGACCTGCAGATGTTTTATAAAACCTGGAAGATGTTTGACCCTGATGCCTCACAGGTCATAGAATACAGGTCAGTCCTAGCCACATACAGTCCAAACTACATTACCAGAAAACAGAAATCTGACTCCCATCATGGAAAAATATTTTCCTGTTTTATCTCACTGATTAAACTTCAATAAATTCTTAGAAACTAAGAAGAAACTAAATCTCTCAGGACCTATACGGGATTCTAACTCTCAGATATTCTATGGGACTCAAAGATTATTCCAATCAAAGGATAGATTAGACTGAAATGTAATTTGAATCAAATGATCAAATTTATCATTCAGTGCTGAAGACTTTAATGACCTGAATAGGATTATTTCAGATTTTTTTTCATTGAGTTGGAGGAAGTTTTTAGACATCCAGCGGGCTGTCAGACTGCTGCTGGATCCAGATTTTATGGATGTGTCATCAGCATAGTAATGAGAGGAAATCTTATGGTTATGTGTTGTTCAGCCAAGTGGAGGCATGTACATAGAAACCAGACAGACCTTATCACAGAGCCCGGAGGAACTCAGCAGCAGATCAGAAAGTGGAGATAACCTCTCATCAGTAGCGTCTGCACCTCCCACAGTGTCTCAGACCACAGATTAAGAGCCTAAGATCTTCTGTAAATCAGGACGGACCTCCAGGATCACCCCAAAGTAGATCAGACTCAGCGTTGTGCTTTGATTGAAATCCAGACTCTGTGGACCAAAATATGGACTGTAGTGGTCTCTAGTGGTCTATGATGGACCCTCCTGTGTTTTACAGTCAGCTGTCAGATTTCTGCGACGCTCTGCAGGAACCTCTGAGGACTCCCAAACCAAACACCATAAAACTGATCCACATGGATCTGCCTTTGCTTCCTGGAGACAAGATTCACTGTGCAGACATCCTGCTAGCGCTCACTGCACAGGTAATATTATTATTATTATTATTATTATTATTATTATTGTTATTATCAGTAGTAGAAGGAGGAGTGGTATTAATCTTAGTGTCATTAATATTATATGTGTGCAGGTGTTTGGTGATTCAGGAGAGATGGACTCTCTCAAAGACCGACTGGAGAGAAAGTTCACAACTGACAACTCGTCCAAGGTTCTGTTCTATTCTATTCTATTTTCTGTTTTGACTTTGTATCCAAACTGAGTGTTTTATTCAGTTCCCTGGAGGTGTTTAACGTTGCCTTTATTTTTGTGTAATTCTGCAGCAGGATATTGTTTCCATGAGCTACATCCACTAAACCCTCTGTCCTGAGTCTTTAAGTCGTGAGCGTCTCTAAAACTGCACAGAAAACACAGTAAAGAGACAAACTTCCTACCTGATGTCACAGATGTTTCCTGTTTCCTGCAGGTGCCGTATGAACCAATCAGCAGCACCCTGAGGAGGAAACAGGAGGAGGTGGCGGCGACGGTGATTCAGAGAGCATACAAGAAACTCCTCCTGCAGCACAGAGATGCTGAGGAGAGGGGGGCAGAGCCTGCAGGTGAAGCCTCAGGTGTTTAAGGCTCCTCCCACCCTCAACATCCCTGACTTCCTGTCAGACGAGAACCTCAGGGAGTCTGTTGTTGTAATGTTTCACCTTTCTCCTGTTTCTCTTTGGACAAACTGTGACACTCTTCTGTTTTATTTCTGTCTTCTTGTTTGTGTTGAGGGGTTTTCTCTGTGGAGCTGAGTTCCTGTGTCAAACAGATACATTTCATTTAACCATTAATCCATGTTAGTAAGACGTATCTAACACTTATTACTGTGGCTGATGTGCTGTCGACCATTAATCCCTTTAGTTTCATCAGACTGATCATACAGTGTTTTTAATGTCTTCAGGAGACGGATACTTTTTGATGGACACTGAAGATGACCAATCACAGAGCTTCACTTTGGTGTGACATCATTCACAAACAGTTCAACCACTATCTTGGTATTGTTCTGGTGTCAGCATACTAACATGCTCACAGTGACAATGTTCATCATCCTAGTTTAGCTTGCTAACATTAGCTAATTAGAGCTGAGGCTGATGGGAACATCGTTAGTTCTGCAGGTCATAAACCAAAGTATGAGACAGACTAACATGTTGACCTGATGATGGCGCTAGACATAAAGTCAGAGACTAAACTAAACTAAACTGGGTCAGATCAGACCACAGAAACATGTTGAGTTTGTTGGACGACAGTAGACTGATTAAAACCTGTGCACGTTCACAGTTATACTAATATTTCAAATATTATTTTCTCAAACTTTTCCCTCTTTAGCTTCATATGATTAAATCTGTATTGTAATCTTGTATCTGACTGTGGCCTCATACTCTGCCACCAAAGTCCAGAGAAAATGCTCCAGTGCTGATGATGATCATGGCCTTAATGTGGTTATTTTACATTTCATCATTAATCTACAGATTCATTTAACCATGTATTAGATATATCCTCTAACAATACTCACCCTCATGTATTGATCAGCTGGTTAATAACCAACTATCAACAGTTTATTTGTGTGTTTCTTCTTCACAGAGACAGTTTTGTCTGTGTGGATCAGGACAATTATTTTTTGTGTTACAAGCTTTCTGAAAGTTTAAATATAACTTAGTCCTTTTCTAATTAAAATGTACTGATTTGCATAAAAGTCCAGAGCATCTGAAAATTTGATAAAACCAGGTTCAAACGTCTTGTTTATGCTGTTGACATTTTAGAGTCAAAGGTTTTTACAGAGGTGAGTTTTCATTTTTTAAAAAATCAGTTTTCTCCATGTCCCTCCACCCCCCAACAAAAACCTCCCACCACCTCATGTTCAGTTTTACAGATCAACCACTGATCATTTTTTTACTTTTTCATTCTTTATTTTACAGTTTTGATGCTGTTGTTTTCTTGTAAAATGTAATCAAACAAATAAATTCAGTTCTATACACTTTATGTTGAAAGGAGATGTTTGGTCTTTTGGGAACTGGGTGTGTCTCTAATAATTATTGTAATGACCCCCGGGCCTCTGATTGGCTGCCTGTGGCCCTGTGATCAGCAGCTGGTTAGATGAAAGTTTGTGTCAGTGTGAGTGAAACATGGAGAGGAGGAGGAGGCTTTAGTGTCTCAGTCATGGATTTCTCTCAGAACTCGCTCCGGTTCTTCTGGTTCTTCTGTTTGTTTCTTCCTCCTTTCTTCTTCCTTGTCCGGACGCTTCGACGTGCGGCTTGCTGACGGACTGACACCTGGCTCCGGCTTTATGCTGCTCAACGCCTCGGTGGGACTGGGTTGGATCTATTGCATTAACCGGGATTTATTTATCGTCAAAGGTCAAACTCTGGCCAATCACGTGGAGCTTTACTGGCCGGTGGTTCCTCCATTAGACACTGACAGAGAGGAGATCAGTGAGGGGGGATGTGAGGAGGTGAGGCTCTGTGTGGAGACCAGAGTCAACAACCAATCAGCTGTTGAGAACGGGTTCCTGCCCAGGTCACCTGACAGCAGTCAGCAGCCAATGAGACCACGAGGTGAAGATCATAAACCTGCTGATCAGTCAGGATGCTCTTTCTCTGATGTTAAATGATATTTGTTTGTTTTCAGGGATTTTGAAGACCAAGACCCCCCCCCCCCCCCCCCCCCCCCCCACCCCCTGGTCTTCCCCCTTCCCCGTGTGCTCCCTCCACAGTGATGAACAGGAAGACCTTCCTCTGCCCTGCCCCCTCCTCTCCCACAAATCACAGCCTTTGTCAGGTTGTTGGTGCAAACAGTATCCCAGTTAAAGTCATCCCTCCTCTTCCCCCGCCTCTTTCACCATGGCAACAGTACAATGGAGTTACCATGGTTACCAGGACGATGCTGACAGCAGCGAAGGAAGAGATACATAAGTCAGAGTGAGTTTATGTTAAGAGAAGTTTTCTTTCCAAAATGTCCTTTTTCGTTTTTATTTTCAGCATCAGATTGTAAATCTTTTTTCTTATTGTTTTCATGTTTGTATTTGCAGCATTTACACTTGAAATGTATTTGTAATGCATTTACACTGCTCACACACGACTGCTCAACGAGACACCCGAGCTGTCTGATTGTGAAGTTCGCAGATGACACAGCTGTGGTTGGACGCATTACCAACAATGACGAGTCCAACTACAGGCAGGAGGTGGAACAGCTGGAGGGTTGGTGCAGAGACAACAACCTCTGTATCAATGTGAAGAAGACCAAGGAGATGATCGTGGACTTCAGGAGGGGCAGACACCTCCCTCCTCCCCTGCACATCGGAGGGACTGCGGTGGAAGTGGTCTCCAGCTTCAGGTACCTGGGCATACACATCTCTGACGACCTCACCTGGAGCACCAACACTTCCTGCCTGATTAGGAAGGCACATCAGCGCCTCTACTTCCTCAGGAGGCTGAGGCGCACCAGATTGGGGACCTCAATGGCAAAGGACTCTGATATTGTTGTTGTGTCTTTTTCATTTACTGTGAAATTTCTATATTTATATTACTGCATATTCTATTTTATACTTTTATACTTAGTAGTTATTTATTCTGTATTGGCTTGCACCAGGGCCAGAGTAACTTATTTCGTTTCACCTCATGTTCACATGTGTTGGAATGACAATAAAGCTCCTTGAATCCTTGAATCCTTGAAATATGAATTTTACATTTTATTATTTTATTAATGTGACTTTCTGTTGGTTTTCAGTTGCAGTGATGAAACTTCCATCTGAAAATTCTAACCAACAACTCTTCACCTCCAGAGACGAACCTGAAGCTGTAGAAACAGGAAGTAGAGAAGAAGAACATCAGAGCAACTGAGTTTGTTGGGTACAAAGATGGAGGTCAAAGGTCAGTGACTGAACGTCTTGTTGCTGCAACTTGACAACTTGATATTAATAAATATTATTATTATGAGGTGAGGCAGAAATCACAGGGAGGCTGAAGGAGTAAACACAGCAGGCAGGCCACACACCTGCTCCACCTGGTTATAGACAGAGTGTGCCAACACTGAGCCAGCATTCAGCCAACACTCATTTGACACTCAGCTAATGCATTCAGGTGATACACCTTGCTAGAAATAACTGGACATTGAGAGCTGCCCTAAAGCTCTTATTTCTGCTCTGAGGAGTGGGACTCAACAGGACAGAGTTCCACTGTGTGGATAGAGGATTTTAATGCTGTGGTGGACTTAAGAAAATATAAATTAATTGTTGCTGTGTAAATGTGACAGTTAGTCATGATTATTTCAGGTGATAACCCTAACCCTGTAATCTGAAGCACGTTTTTCTTCTCCTGAGACAATAAAATCAAGTTTGACCTCAATTATCAGCCAAAATAACAAAGTGACACATTTCAGCTTCTGAATGAACAGACCAGACGCAGCACTTTGTTTCTCAGGTACAGTTTTATTTTACTTTTTCAGTGTTTCCATGATGACTCTAATAGTAAGAGTCCATGATGCGCCTCATGCTCATGAACCTCATGTTGCCCATGCCCATGTTCATGAAGCTCCTGTACTCTCCAGGCCTCATGTACATCATCCTGCCTCTGTAGTGGGGCTGCTCGTACATCAGCCAGTGTCAAGTCACATCACGTGACATGACTGCAGTTTGGACATGCGTTAGCGATCTGCCAGTGGTACATACTTGATCGTCCATCAGCTCGTACATCTAACTCCGGTTCTCCTACCATAGATCCTCATCCTGTGCTGATACGGTACTGAAACATCAGCCAATCAATCATCAGTTATTAGTCAGTGTTGAAGTTAGTGAGGTGTTTAGGTAAGTTTGATGATGTTCCTGATTATAAATCGACAATCGTCGTTGTTGATGATTACAACTATGACTTTGAAACTGTGGATCTTGGAAGGTTTGACTTCTAACCAAAACCAGCAAAATATTTTGAAACTGCCCTCAAGAAACAGATATGTAGGTAAATCTGTTGAATCTCAGATTTAGTATGGCTGTGTGTGTTTACCATGGGATAGTGTGGTTGTACTGTAATGTGATTGGCTGTGCTTTGTTTATGAGATCATGGGCGAGATCTGATCTGATCATTCATTCCATCATGCTCATATAGTCGACGTACTCGCCTCCTCAGGAATACTGGTTGCCCATGAGTTTAGTGCGGTCTCGTGAACCATGAGCAACCCTCTCCACCCTGCAGGAGTGACACCTGCTCAGGTAGGATGACATGTCAGCACAGTCAACATATCGTAAAGACGGCCTGGGTTCCTGTCACCGTAGAAAGACAGTGCGGTGGGGGAGGCAACATGTTCTCGGTGATCTGTTGATATTCCTGTGGCACTGAAGACCACAAGAATAATGACTCTTGTCTAGCAATAAATACAATACATTCCACTAGCTGCTTCCTGACAAAATTGTAATTTGTCTACACAGAGCTTTTAATGTAAATAAAAGCAGCAGGAAGTAGACTTTGTTAACAGTCTTGATGTGACTCATTCTGATTAGTTAAAATGACAAGTTTGTCTTTCCCTTAAGAATAGTATCCAGCAGATTGATCTCACCATCGTCAGGCTGCAAGTAATCTATATATAACAATGGGGTTGAAGGTTTATAAGCCCTCTGGTTTTATAACCTTAAAATTCGTATTGAGATCCATTCTACAGTGGTAGCATTTGTTGAACTGTGTCACCAGTGGTGTGAGAGTTGTTGGTCCTCACCCTGCTCATCATGTTCATGGGCGTCATGTTTGCCTTTCAGGTTGCTCAGCTGGTTGCTGATGTTGCTGCAGTTGTCAATGGTGGTGGTCCTGTGTATTGTGTGTTACCTGGAGCAGCTGCGCTGCATAGCACCTGAGCAGCTGAAGCCTTTTGTCCAAACAGCCTGAGCCAGCAGCGCCATAAAGGAGCGCTCAGTGTTCGGCATTTCTCTTAGAAACTACAGACAGGCTGACAGCTACATTGTCTCCTTCCGCCTCTGTTCACTGTGCATCACACTTTCTGGAACAAAATCTCTGAATATGACACAGTCACATACAAGTTCAAACATTTCTCATCAAATGTAAAAACATCAATCCAACATAAGTCAGCTGATTACCAATACAGTCCGAACAGAAAATATTAAAACAACACATGATTTAATTCTTATTCATTTAAGTATGAAGACTTATTTAATATTGTTTAAACACCATAGTGTAAATCATTACTGACAAACACATAAGACTTCTTTATGTTTTTATATCACAATTATGAACATTAGTCTGTTGAAATTATTCATTTAATAGATTGTAAAGGGAGTAAAGGAGGCGGAATGTACATAATAACTCGTTGCCAGTGATGAGTGGTTGGACGTAGTTTGTATTGACCTGATGGAAGTACTGGAGAGAGGGAGGAGATGTTTGAAGGCAGGGTCCACAAAACTCATTAAGTCAGCAGGATTTCTGATCATTGTGAACAGAGCAGACTGTTAATTACGTGATAGTATCAGAACTGTAATTAAAAGCTCTTAATAATGATCTGAGAAAGAAACACACTGACACCTGCAGGTTAATTCAGTTGTGACGTCTAGAGATGACATTAACAAGGTCAAATGTAAACAACATGATCACATGACTAGAGTAGAAAATAATTTCCAATGAATTAAGTCAGGCTGAGGATTTGTTGCAAATGGTGATGAAAATGAAAGTTTCTTTGATGTTTTTGCTCTTTTGTCTGATGATGGGCTCAAATCTTATGAATCTGTGATGCGATAAAACTTACTGACAGTGAAGTCAGAGTGTTTCAGAGAGAGGAGAGAGTTCATGCCTAATGAAATGTTCAATTACAGTTGAAACCAAGTTTACCACTGTAAAAGACATAACTTTTGTTCTCACTGTCTGTTAATTCAGATTAAACTACTCCTATTTGTGGGTCAGTTAAGATTACCATTATTTCTATTTGCTAAATGCCAGAATAATGAGAAGTTTAGAAATTTTATTATATAAGTCAGAAGTTTACATACATTTCCTTAGTATTTGGTAGCATTGCCTTTAAACGCGCTGTGACTTGGGGTGCCAAACGTTTTGGGTATCTTTCACAAGCTTCTCACAATACTTTGCTGGAATTTTGCCATTCATCCTGACAGAACTGGTGCTTAACTGAGTGGGTTTGTAGGCCATGCTTACCTGCGCCTTTCATCTCTGCCTAAATTTTCTATGGGATTGAGATCAGGGTTTTGTGATGTACTCCAAAACATTGACTTTGTTATTTCTCAAGCCACTTTGTAACTAATTTGGCGGTATCTTAGGGTCGTGTGTCCATTTGGAGAAGACCATTTCGCCCAACTTTAACTTTCTGGCTGATGTCTTGAGATGTTTGCTTCAACATTTCTACATAATGTTCTTTCCTCTTGATGCCATCTATTTTTACCAAAGTGCACTAGTCCCTCCTGCAACAAAAACACACATGATGCTGCCACCCCCGTACTTCACAGGTGGGATTAATTCTCAGGCTTCCTAGCTTCTCCCTTTTCCTCCAAATGTGGCAGGTGGTCATTATGGCCAAACAGTTAGAATTTTAGTGTCATAGACATAGACAGGACATGTCTTCAAAAACTCGAGTCTTTATCCCTGTGTGCATTTTTGTTCTTAATCTGGCTTTTTATGTTGCTTTTGGAGTAATGGCTTCTTCCTTGCTGAGTGGCCTTTCAGCCCATGTCAGTACAGGACTCATTTCACTGTGTGGATAATGACCTCTCTTACCAGCTTGAGTGGCATCTTCACCAGAGTCTTTTGCTTTTTGTTCTGGGTTTGCACATTTACATACCAAACACGTTCATCTCTAGGCACAGAGCCTCCTTCTGGGTGGTATGATGGTTGGACATTCCCATGGTGTTTTGAACATGTAATTGTTGTACAGATGGTAACTTCAGGCATCTGAGTGTACGGATGAACCAGACCTGTGGAGGTCCCAGTTCTCTTCTGATGTCTTGGCTGATTTTTTAATTTTCCGCGGTGTTTGAGGAAACAGTTGAACAGTTGTGCCATAAATACATTCAGATGTCTCTCTAATTAATAAGATGTTGTCAGTTATCAGAAGTTTCAAAACCATTACATCATCATCTAGACTTAAAATTGTTTAAGGCATAGTAATCTTGGTGTAAACTTCGGCTGGGAATAATTCTCTCCTCAGTGTTCTGGCATTTGTGATAAAATTATTTTGATGATCTCTTCTTCCACAGCAGTTTAGTCTGATTTAGTGTCAGACATTGAGAAAAAAAAAGTTATGTGTCATTTTATATGGTGTGTAAACTTCTGGTTTCAACTGTATCTTTAACGGTTGAAGTCAAAGTGTCTTTAGTTGAGTTCAGGTGAATCTAACAGTCGTTCTGAGTGGTGGTGTGAGAAATATATCTCTGTTTGTTAGAGCTTCTGTTGTGGACACAGAAGGAGACTGGAACAGAAAAATAAATCACTAGTCTATAACATATCTAATGATCTTTCATTTGTCTAACTGTTAGCTCTTTGTCCCTGTCAGGATCCTGTGGAATGATGACTGATCTGATCCTCTAAGTTAATCTGCCCTGAAACAGGGTCAGGTGTTCATATATACGCATGGTGATTTATCGACAGGAGGCAGTTACCATCATGACACCAGTGGTTGAACCTGGAGGTTAATGGGCAACCTCAGATCCTGCTTCTAGTGACCTCCATTAAGCACTGTTGTATGTTGGTTTGATCCTGGTATCCATTTGTTTTCTGGGACAGTCTGACCAATCAGACTCAGTGGTGTTATATAACTCATGGTAATTTAATAGAAAATACCCAGAGGTGGTCTGGTGTCCAGACTGGCTGTGTGATCGATTAGTTGATGATCAGTGTGTTTTCAGATCAGGTTCTGTAAAGCTGATCCCAACAGGCACTGTTGTGTGGTGATGTTGAAGTGATGCCAGAAATTGCAGGTTAGATAACCTAATAAATCTTTGGTGGTTTCACGTGTTCTGTCGGCTGTTGTCCAGCTGTGCATGACCATATTGTGTAACGAGGCAGACTGGTGAGGAGGGAACTACAGTCCTGCCTTTTATAACTCTGACTCCTTTCAGTGAGGTTGTGTTTTATTATTATTCCCTGTGTGGTTCTCTAACAGTAGCTGAGGTGTCCTCTTGTGTAACATCGACTGCTTCTGTTTGGGGGACAGTTATCCATCTTATTTGATAATTTGGTTCTTTTCCCAAATAGTCATGATAAACATGAGTTTATGTTTGATCAATGATTTAAGAAAGATCGGATGTCCATGTTCACTGTCTTTAAGCTGATGAATTTGACACAGGGTGGGGTTTATATTGACTGATACTGACTCAAAGGTTTGTAAACTTTTTGGTTGTGTGAAGAAGAATCAAGGAAGCACTTAATTTTATTGTGAAATAAAGTAGCTTCTGTGACTCTCAGACCTATCCATGTGCATATCTATAGACTATTAGGACCTGTGAGTGGAACTACTACACATGTACAGGTATTGTGCATGAATAGCCCATTGGATTGGATGAAATGTGCTCTTCTGTGATTAGTTTTGATGTCAACGCAGTTTTTCTGAAATGTACACTTAACCTGAACAGGATTCATACTTGGTATATATATTTTTATTATATATTATATTTGACCAACTGGCTGGAAATTACATAACTTTTGGAAATGTCAGGATGGAGTGTCACATACAAACTCACTCTCAACGTCATTTTTCCTGATTTATATCTAGATACTGAAAATGACTGGTCACTAGCATGCTATAGATAATTAATAATATAGATAATGAATCAATTAAGTCATTTGAACGTTTAATGATGACCAGTGTTTATTCATGTAGTAAAAACAGACAGTAAACTTTATTTAAACAATATTTTATTGTTTCTCAGCATTGTTGACACTGTCTAGTAGCAGGAGTCCATGATGCGCCTCTCGAACCTCATGCCCATACTTATGTTCATGAAACCATACTCTCCAGGCCTCATGCCATCATCCTGCCTCTGTGGTGCCATGTCAATGGTGTCGTCCATCACGTGACATGACGTACATTGGACATGCGATGCTGATCCATGTGATGTTGTCGCGGTCGTTCATCAACTCGTACATCTGGCCTCCAAGTTCTCCCTCTCATAGATCCTCATCTCCTGCCTGTGCGGTGCTGAGGCATCAGCAATCAATCATCAGTTATTAGTCAGTGATTGGTGGTGTGTTTGATGTGAAGGACTGATTTCCTCAATTCATATCCAGTATTGTGGACACTGATATTGACCTGGTCGTATTACCTGAAAAAATCATGAGATACAAGATCAGAGATTTAGTGTGTCCACTGACTAAACCCCTTAAAAATGATCCCTCATTAAAAAGAAAAGTCAGTGCATGACATCATCTTAATTTACAAGGTCCAAATTCCTTCATGAATGAGCTGCTGCTGATGGTGCTTGTTTATCTCTGCATCACATCACTGATCAGCGAATGTGTTTATGGGTTATTACATGTTGAATATACATCTGTTCATTCAGTGGCTAGAGTCAAGTAGCATCAAAGCTTCTTACTTTAACTGAAAAAAACTCCTTTAACATATTAAAATCCATGAATTTGGTGTCAGCTCCTATTGTGTCGGATCGTGTGGTTGTACTGTAATGTGATTGGCTGTGTGGTTACCATGGGGATCATGCGGCAGGACCTGATGCAGTCATTCATTCCCATCATGCTCATATAGTCGGCGTACTCGCCCCTCCTCAGGAAGTACTGGTTGCCCATGAAGTTGGTGCGGTCGTAGACCATGAAGCAGCCTCTCTCCACCCTGCAGGAGTGACACCTGCTCAGGTAGGATGACATGTCGGCACAGTCACTGCTGCACTCGTAGGAACGGCCCTGGAAGTTCCTGTCCTCGTAGAAGATGATCTGGTGGAGACGGGTGTGAATAAAGTGTTAAGGTTTTACTGACTGATGGAGGAGTCAGGGGTCATATGACAACTCCTGAGGTCACATGATATCCAGCTGTTAACAGCTCATTGGAGACGAAAGGTTCAGGTTTGATCAGAATTAATCATTGATCATCAATACACACGGTTAGACTTCTGTCAACTCACTCTGATGTGAAGTTTAATGGTGAGATCAAGGTGGCTGCAGTGCATGATGGGAGACCTACAGTGGCTCCACTGATTTCATTCTTCATTAAGAGAAGTTCAAATCTGAGGATTGTTAAACTCATAGGATGTTTCAGTCCTGATGGATCAATAATGAAAACTCTTGTGTTTCTGGATTAGCCTCAGATGTGAATGAATGAAAGAATCAAATTAGCGATCAGTCATGATCAATAAATATCTTTCAGTCATAAATGACTTTTAAATTTTATTCTCTGATGAGCTGAAACCAATAGTTAATTAATAAATTCATTGATTGACAGAAAATTAACTTGCGACTATATTGATAATCAAATAATTGTTTCCTTTTTTTTGACAATGACGGTGTTACCTTGACGTTTCATACAGTAACTGATTGATCAGTTATTGGAGAATATGATCCGATAATAATGATTAGTTTACACTGACTATACTTTATAATAACTGTATAGTAATGATAAGAACATGATGACGTGTTGGATCATCGACACTGATCCACTTTATAAAATCATTGATCCTCTTCCTGATAGAACTGATAGATATGATAATGTGAGAGAGTCATGTGACCTTTTCAAAATAAAATGTGTAACGAGGGTTTGAGTGCAGTGATGCATGCTGGGACTTACCCTGCTCATCATGTTCATGTCGGTGGCGGACATGTTGCTGGCGTGTTGTTGGCGTGCTGTGCTGATGGAGGTGGCCTGCCTTCACACCTGTGTGAGCTCACAGCTTTTATACACCTGAGTGTTGGTGTCTGCTTTGTGTGTCAGAGTGCTGAGTCAGCACATGTGTCTCTGTCACACACAAAGCCTTTTTGTGAAAGGGTTAACAATGAGCGTGTGAGGCCTTCAGCTGCTGCTCTCATCAATACCAACACTTTGTTTAACCTGTTCAACAATAAAGAACGTACCTGTCTGCACCTTTAAACACTTTAACATGAAATCCTTTTAACATCATGTTCTGGCTCTTTATTCACAGTAACTGAGGTTTGTAGGTGTTTTCATTGAACACTGATGTTGTGTGTCTGTTGTGAGGATGTGGAGCCTCACAAACTCAGCTGGATGAAAACTAACATTTATCCGTGGAAAACAAACTATAATATTGTGAATTCCTCTGAATGAAAGTGATGAAGCTGTGACTCTTCACAGACCTGACAGAGGAAACAGCTCCAGCTGCTGGAAACACAGGTCACTGACCTCTGACAGCTGTTGAAACATCAGGACATCAGGACGTCAGAATGTCAGGACATCAGGACATCCTGATCAGGATGTTCAGGAGGATGTCAGTATATGGGGACATCAGGACATCAACAGTGCAGTATAATAAGCAACAAAGATGTCACACAAAAACTTTGGTTCATCTTTTAAGCGACCCCAAACAGACAGATTTGTCACTCGACTGCTTACAAGCACAGATGAGGGTTTGTTCTGATGAAGGTTTAGTCTGAAACATTCGGCCTCCAGTGGTTTTATGTCTCTAAAGAAATTATTCTGTTTTTCACTTGTGTATTGACAAAGTAATTTTATTACTGATGTGACATATGTTTGACATTTCAGGTGGAGAAGCAGTTCTTTATGTGGAGGACCATCATGCTGGAGGATGTCCTGATGTTTTCTACTGGATGTTTGCTCCAGCCACTGGATGGAGCCAAAGGGTGGAGGTTAATACCTTCAGTCTTTGTTCAGTCTCCCACAGCAGAAGACTAATGACTCTTTGCGTGTGGTGATAGGTACACCTAAATATGGCAACATCATACTGGTTGTTCTGTAAGTACACCTGTCGTTTGGAAAAACGTTACCTTTTCTCTCCATGAAGCTGAAACTGCTTCCTGGTTCTAACATGCAATGAAATGAACAAACTGCACAACAATAACAATTACTCAGTTATTTGACTTAATATTTTCCACATCATTTTCTGAAGGATGTGCATTAAAATGTGACTTTAACAAAATATGTTACACCTGTTTGCTGTTGTGCAAAATTAACATCTAATGATAAAATGCAGTAATTATCAGTCATGTCTGAAAAAATGATGGAAACTGTTCTGAACACAATAAACACACAAATCACTGATGGTTTGTGGATTGGAAACATATATTGTATAATAGGAGACTGTCCCTGACAGGAAGTCTGTCAGGGACAGAGGGAAAAACAAAATCTCACCTTTTACAGATTTTTCCATACCATAGACCAGAACATGATTGATCTCCGATTCAAAATCAGCCTGATATTAAAAGTAACAAGCCATCCACAAACAGACACTGATACAACTTCAGGATGAACCTGGGTCTGTTTACAGCTGCCTCAGAAAGAAAGTAGTTGAAGACAGAAAGCGAGAGAGCAGCTTATGGAAAGTAGAAAGACACACAAAAGAAGCTGAGTGTCCAGATGACCTCAGATTTCGTTACTGCCTACGTCAGTTCTGCCAGAAGGTTGATATCCTCGTCAATACATTGGTTACTTGGTTGGTTTTCCTTGGACAGAGTCTTCTGCCCAGCATATTACTGTTATTACCCAGAAAACTCTATCTAGTTATTTCCAAAGGAATCCCTGTCACTTGTCAGTGTGTCTGATCACTACAGTTTTATTAAATATCATCGAATATCATAAGAAATCATTCTGAAACCATAATTAAAAGATAACATTTAGAAACTGCTGCAGAGTTAGGATTCACTGAGCTGTAGATGAAATGTTTGATACCTTCACTGGCTGACACCCTCCATAAAGTTCAGATGAAAATAAAACAAGTCTCATGTTAAAGTAAGGCCTTAGATGAACAAAGATATTTGTGAATTAAAGCAGAAAGAACATGGAGGGAAACCAAGCTGGAGATAAACCACAGTTTGTACTGGGAGACAGATTCACTGACAGACTGACAGGTTCTTCTGCTCAGACATCTGAGGAAACACGTTCTTTCTTTTTGCCTTTAAGAAAACCTTTTAATCAATTTCTTACCTTTCTCAATAAGAACAGTAAGAAAAGTTCAGATCCAGTTTTACATCCAACCACAGAAACAGCCTCTGGTCAGAACTGATCTCAGACTCTGACCTGAATCAAAAGTCATTTAACATCATACAACCTCCAACAATGGGTTGCTTCTTTAAACTGGTTTCCATTCAACAGAACTGAGAGAAAAAAGTTTTATTATTATTTTCATTATCATGATTATTATTATTATAGAATTGTTAGGTTATGGAGAGTTAATGTATGTGATACAATAGAGATATGTAGTTAATGATGATATATTTAATGTTTTCCTCTGGTTTTATCAGTTGTTCTCTGCTGTTTAAAGTTTTCTACTGTACAAATCATGTTTGTCTCTGACAATTGTTGGAAGAAAAGATCCTCACTCCCCCCCCCCCCCCCCCCCCCCCCCCCCACCCACCCCCACCCCCACCCCCACCACTGACAGGTACAGCCTCAGGCTACGTTTCTCTCAGGTGTGCTGTTACCTGCCCAGATATGTTCATTCTTTCAGTGGCAACAGCAGCAGGTAAGTTCACATTCACTCGTTTTAACACATTAAAGATTTTTAATAAATCATTGATCATTACTGTTCATTAACAGTCTGTGAACGACCATTTCATGATGATTGATGATTGATTGATTGACAGTCACAGTGGTTCCTGTTTAAATCAATGTGTCTGAAATATGAAGTTATGAGCAGAGCTGTGTTTGCTGCAGAGTCACTGCAGGTTCCCAAACTAAATGTTTAATATTCATGTCAGAGGTTTTAAAATGACCACACTGTGAAGCTGTCTGTCTCTCATCTTATACAGGTGTGATAGTACGACAGGTGAAGGCGACAGTGAAAGCTAAAGGATGCTAACTTGAATTCAGCCAGTTAGGGTTAGATTTCCAATTTAGTGAAAAGGAAAAATATTTTTATTCTGAGAATGTATGACGTGATAAAGTTATGGATATGCCTGTACTCTGACATCCCAACTGCACATTATACACTAAATCAAACTGTCTGAACTCTGACGTGAACTGGATTCATTTATTTCACCAACTTTGCTCAGCTCAGGGATTTCTGAGCATTAACACACAATAATGAAACGCTTATTGATTAGGTTCTGTATAAAGATATATAGAGTTAGATCTATAATACTCTACTTCACATGTTCCAGACAGTTTAATCCAGTTAATAATCTGAGTCAGCATGTACCTGTTCTCCTCAGCTGTTCTGCTGAATTCACCTCCTCCTCCAAATGACCTGAAACCTCCAGATGGAAGATTTGTTGTTGTGTAGATGATTTGACAGAACATTTATTGTCAGAGGTTCAGTGAGCACAGTAACGTGGTGTCAGAGTATCTGTGTCAGGTGAGATTAGGTGGGGTCGTCACCTGAACAATAGAAGAAGGAAGGTGTAGTAATTGGAGAATGTGAGGGAGATTTCTATAAATACAACAACAGAGAGATGTTTTCAGATTAAACACACAATGAATTCAAATACGATCAGATAATATCATGTATCACATACATGGACGTGTGTTTATATGGAGGAACTCTGGGTTAAAATATGCTCTTATCAAAGGTTTTTAACATTCTAACATCATTAAATTTAAAGAACATGTTGTTTGAATACAGTAGATGGATAATAAAGAATTAATGCTGACAGAGGTTAACCAACCATCAGAACAGCAGAAACCAAACTCTGAAACAGTGGTTTCTAAACCTGCTCAGCTTCATTATATGAATAAACTGCAGCAGACAGAGTCAGACTGTCGTTACCATCAGAGAAGTGTGTGTGTTGATCTAAAGCTGAGCATCAGAACAGTTCTCAGAGTTTCTTTAGAAACACTCTGGCGTTCAATAAATCCCCACAATTACAGCTGAGGCCCAGACATTCCCCTCAAAGTTCATCAGTCCCTTCAGGCTTCACAGTTTACTGCTGTATGAACAGGCTCATCGTTACTGAGGATTCACATTCATACTGAACCAGAGCCAGAGAAACCTGGTCCAGGTCTGGTTTGGTTCAGTTAAATCAGAATTTAGAAACATCAACTGAAATAATAAAGTTATTAAAACTGATGAGTTGGAAAACAACAGCTTTGGTTTAATGGAAAATATTTTTAGCACACATTCAACAGCACACATTCAGATGACACAGAGTGATCCTGGAGGGTTAGCTGTTAGCTGTAGCCACATGCTAACAGTGTTAATAAAGATTCAGTTTGTGTTTGAATGTAAAACCACAGTTTGTCTGCAGATTGAAGACACACACACACACACACAGTAACACACAGGTGAACAGGTGATGTAGGTGTGTATCAGTGTTATGTCAGCTGTCGTTGTTGTGATGTTTGTGTTCAGATCTGACCTCAGATCAGTTCTCTGATAATAAATCACACACTAACTCATCAATCATTGATGAGAAATTATCTTTAATTGTTCCACCAGAGATCAGCAGGAGTCAGGAGGAGGAGGAGGACAATATGATCTTCATCTTCATCAGTGAGTCACATTATTCTCTCTTTTACCTCATATATAATCACATATATAACCTCATATGTGATAACATATGATAACATATATAATAACATAATCTGTATGATAACATATTATATACAGAGCATGTTGTGGCTCTGATGTTTTCGTTGACTATTTCTGATTCTTCTTTCCAACATGAAGAACAGACACATCTGAGATCATCACATCATTTAAAACCTCTCTGACCCGTCTCTGTCTCTGCAGTTCTTCTTCCAGTGGCTTCACTCCAGGACCTCCAGGACCTCCAGGACCAGTGTCCCGGCGGGTCCTGTAACCCACAGCTGGGTGACCTGATGGTGGGTCGAGCTGCTCAACTCTCAGCCTCATCGACCTGTGGTCTGAATGGACCTCAGAGCTACTGCATCATCGGATACCTGGAGGTCAGAGGTCACAGTAGGACACGGGTGGGATGGGGGGGTCTTTTTACTGTCTTTTTCCAAGTTTAATTATGAATTTTTAGTCAGATTATATACACACATACAGAGAGTTCAGATTTGTCCACCTTCTCCACTTGTTGTAGATTAGTTTTATTGTTGTTCCTCAGTATTAGTCTTCAGTCCTGGTCCAGTCTCTCCTGGATCTAGTCAGTCTGTCTCAGTCTTCAGTCCTGGTCCAGTCTCTCCTGGATCTGGTCAGTCTGTCTCAGTCCTCCTGTCAGATCTTCTCTGGTCTCAGTCTTGTCTTTGGTCTTTGATTGGTCCACTCAGGGACAGTCAGAGTTGTTGGCTGTGAAGGTGAACCCCAGTCTCAGGTCCTGGACTCTGGA
This sequence comes from Lates japonicus, assembly GCA_033238685.1. Lineage (NCBI taxonomy): Eukaryota > Metazoa > Chordata > Actinopteri > Centropomidae > Lates > Lates japonicus. Next base: position 157,923 of record BRZM01000407.1, on the reverse strand, counting down.
TCAGGAGTGTTTTTCTGTAATGATGGTGGATCACTGAGCAGCTGAACATGAAGCAACAGACAGAGAATAAACTGCAGCTGAACTCCGACTGACTGATGTGTTTCTGGCTCCTGCTCTGACTTTCATACTGAAACATGTTCTGATCTGTCACTTTATTATCTGCTCTCTCCACCCTCAGGATCATTACTGCATTTTTCCTCTTTCAACTCATCTCTTCATTCTTTAGGATCTTCACTCTCTCACACTCATGTTTCATTAAAACACACTTTTCTGTTTCACAGAGTAAAACTTTTTTCCCAGTTCATGACAGGACATTCATGACATTCATATATTCATATTTTATCTTAAAGATTCATTGACATTTATCAGTCAATGTCTCGACAGAGTTTTCATTTTGAATAGTGATCATCAGTTTTGTGTTGCTTTAAACCTTCACTCCTTCACAAACCCTGACCTCATTCATTTCATTACTTTAATTTATTAATTGATTTAATCAATTTAACTCCTCCTTTCTGTCTTCATCCATCAGGAGGAGCAGAAGTGTTTCACCTGTGACTCTCGTCTGCTGTATGATCGCTACAGCAACCCCAACAGTCACCGCATCGAGAACATCATCACGACCTTTGACCCCGAGAGAAAACTGAAGTGGTGGCAGTCTGAGAACGGTGAGTTTAAAACATCATGTGACCACAAAGTTGAAAACTTTCCAATCAGAGAAGATTACTCACCTGAACTAAAAGGTTCACGTTTGAACCATTTTATTCATTAATAAAATAATACAGTTCAACATGTTTATGAACTCATCTGTGGCAGGCGTTCATCAGGTCAGCATCCAGTTAGACCTGGAGACAGTGTTCCAGTTCAGTCACCTGGTCCTCACCTTCAAGGTAAAACACACACACCTGTTCAGGTGAGTTATTAATGACCATAGGTGTTGACTCAGTGACTTTAAACCACTGACAGGTGAAGAACACTGGGAAACTCTGAGTCCTTCATTCATTGAACCCCCCACCTGAACACTGTAACACCCCCCCCCCCCCAACAGCCTTAAAACATGGTTTGATGGCCATTCAACATGTGAACTGATTTTTTTTTTAAATTATCCTGTGATGTCACTTCCTGTTCCGGCTCTCTGCAGAGTTTCCGTCCAGCGGCCATGTTGGTGGAGCGATCGAAGGATTTTGGTCGAACTTGGAAAGTTTTTCGTTACTTTGCAGACGACTGCTCGCTTCATTTCCCGTCAGTGTCAAGTGATCTGGCCGACAGCATTGATGACATCATCTGTGACAGCAGATACTCTGGATCAGAGCCGTCCACCGACGGAGAGGTCACACACACTGTGTATACATATATGTGTGTGTTTTTTTCTGAGTATAAATCTGGGTTATATTCAGAAGATGTTTTCTTCTGTTCATCCACCAGGTGGTGCTGAAAGCGCTGGATCCTATCTTTGAAATACAAAACCCATATTCACCAAACATCCAAGGTGAGGTTTAACACCAGAGAATCCTGCTGTCTGATTGGCTGTTGACTGCTAAAGTCATGTATGTTCAAAAGTTCATGTTTGAGCAACATCATTAACCTGCATCATGTTTATATAACAGACAGAGAGATGGCATTAAACCTGTTTTTCCTCAGATCTGATCACTCTGACCAACATTCGGGTGAACTTCACTCGTCTGTTCACACTTGGTGACACGCTGCTGAGTCGAAGACGCAGGAACCCTCAGAACAAATATTACTACGCTCTGTATAACATGGTGGTCCGAGGAAGCTGCTTCTGTAACGGACATGCCAGCCGGTGTACACCTGTGGACGGAGGACGGGGGGACGTCTTCACCCAGACTGGCATGGTACGCACCAGGACCAGTACAGATAAGTCCAGCAGTCCTGCTCTCTGACTGCAGATGTATCATCATGTCTGCAGAGGTTTGGTGAAGGGGAAACTTTTCTTTCAGTATTAAGATGAGACAACATAAATAAATTCAGACTGAGTAAGAAATTCAATACTTGTCAAATAAAAACTAACAAATTCAGAAATCTAAAGGGTGAGAATGTGAAACCTGTAAAGTATGAAACATCCAGTCTGTTAGATCTGTCTGTTTTAAAAGAGCTGTTTGTAAGTTTTCTCTGTTGTTGCTGCAAAGAGCTTCAACCATCATTGTGTTAACAAGAGGTTAGAATACATGGTCTGAGCAGCGACTTCTTCAGGACTGGAGGCTACAGTGAACCGCTATTAGAAAGTGATGACACGGGCTGTAACTAGCTGGTAAGCATGCTAACTGCAGCAGAAGAGAAGAGGTGATAGTGATAGAAAATATTAACATAGTTTCCCCTCTGGGCTCAGCTGTTGGTGAGTAAAGAAATGAAGTTTGATGCTGAACTCACAACGTTTCTTCAGACTGGTAAATAAAGAGCTGCTAATGCTAACGCTAGCTACAAAGCAATCGCAACAACTTACAAATAGCTCCTTTAAACTTTATTCTAATATTTCTACACATTTCCTCCAAATATTTATTTTGTTCTTTTAGAGAAAATCAGTATCATCAGTGATTTGACGTTTGTTGTGAGACGTCTCTTTGTTGTTGGAACAGATGAAAAGGTGGTGAGTGATTACAACAAACTAACACCTGAGCTCTCAGGTGATGTCTGCAGGTAAAGATGTGTTCTTCTCTTCAGGTTCATGGTCGTTGTGTTTGTCAGCACAACACTGCCGGAGAGAACTGTGAGAGATGTCAGGACTTTTACCACGATTCCCCCTGGAGGCCTGGAGGAGAAAACACAGCTGACATCTGCAGGAGTAAATTCATCTTTTCCTCTTCAGATCGTTCATCAGTGAAAAATAAAAACATCTGTTGATTTTTTCCTAATTCAATTTTTTAATTACACTTTGTTCTAAATAACTTTAAACACACACATATATTTCCAATAAGGACACTGTCACTCAAACATGTTTGTATTTATATAACATATTTTTTACTCTGTTCAGTAACACTAAGCTGTATTAATATAAAATTTAGTTTAGTTTCAGTATTTTTCATTTTCTCTTGTTTTTCAGGAAAGACTTATTTTGTTGTTCCTTCAGAATAAATTCAGATAGTTTTCTGATTGTGTTGTTTTTCATTCATGTTGTTGTCAGTTTGTGACGCTGCTGTTTCTCTCAGGATGTAACTGTCACGGTCATTCCGACTCGTGTCACTTCGACGCAGCTCGTTTTGAGGCAACGGGCGGCGTGAGTGGCGGTGTGTGTGATGACTGCCTCCATGACAGGACGGGGCCTCAGTGTGAACAGTGTCGACCTTTCCTGTATCAGGACCCACAGAGAGCGACAGATGACCCACACGCCTGCATACGTACGACAACCGCTTCATTCAGTCACTCTGAGGAAACAAGTCAAGTCAAGTCAACTTTATTTATATAGCAGAAGTTATCTTGAGGCAGTGTACATATAGAGCAGGTCTAGACTGTACTCTTTATGCAGACACATTTTATCAACCTGAGGAGCAGCAACTGTTCTCTGCTACAGCTCAACAGAGTATTGATCACTGATCACTGATCAAAGAGTATTGATCACAAATCATTGATCACTGATCAGAAAACACTGATCAGAGAGCACTGATCAGAGAGTATTGATCACAGAGCACTGATCAGAGAGTACTGATCAGAGAGTATTGGTCACAGAGTATTGATCACAGAGCATTGGTCACAGATTATTGATCACAGAGCACTGGTCACAGAGTATTGATCAGAGTGAGAGTCACAGTTCTGCGTGTGCAATGGAAAACAAATGTATTAAATACAACAGAGGGCTTTAACTATGAATTAATAAATAAATATTCAGCAGCAGTCACTGAGGAATGAAGATCGTCTGACTTTCAGAGAGAAAACACAGCTCAACATGTCTGTGTTGTAGAAACTTTTAAAATGAAACACCTCCATCACTTCAATACAACATCATGACTCCAGGTTTATGTTGAAGTAACTTAGAAGTTATTGTCTCTGTAGCCTCATCCTGCTTTTTACACAAACTGCTTCAGTCAATGAAGCAGGTGTGGGAGGAGGTGTTTCAGTGTGATGAGGTAATCTGACATTATGATGTCGTGATGATGTAACAGCTGCTTCCTGTGTTTCAGCGTGTGACTGTGACCCGGCCGGGTCTCATGGCGGAGGTCTCTGTGACACTCAGGACGGTCGATGTCTCTGTAAAGACAACGTGGAGGGTCGGCGCTGCGATCGTTGCAAACACGGCTTCTTTGGTCTGAGAGAGGATGTGCCTGCTGGCTGCCAGGGTGACAAATAAACTTTATTTACACAAACAGTCTGATGATGTCACACGTTGAAGTTTAAGATGCTGCTTTAAGGTTTGTTTATCATGTGGGTCTGATGGTTTCTGTGTGTGTGTGTGTGTTTCAGCGTGCAGGTGTCATGCTTTGGGAAGCATCAGGTCATGTGATCAGGTGACAGGAAATTGTGAATGTGACCGTCTGGCGAGCGGGCCCTTGTGTGATCGATGTGTGGTAGGTTTCATCTTAAAAGAGCAGTGACCTCTGGTGGCCGCTGCAGAAAACTACAACACACTGAGCTGGTTTTATAAAACACTTAAAAGAATCAGAATCAGAATAGACTTTATTGCCAAGTAAGTTTGCACATACAAGGAATTTGTCTTGGTATATTGGTGCTAAAGGACAGTTATAGTAAAAGAAAAGAGTGAAGAGCAAGAAGCAAGAACTATATTTACAAGGAACATAAATATACATAATTAAAAAGTAAAGTGTAGAGTGCAAAAATGTTAGAAGGTGGCAGTGATTGTCCGGATGTGCGTTAATGTAACGCATAGATGTACGTTAATGTAATGTGTAGTGGGGGGTGGGGGGGTTATAGTCTGTGACGGTCTGTGTGTGTCTGTTGGGGGGGGGGCTAGATCTTGTTGAGGAGCCCAGTTGCAGACAGGAAGAGACTGTTCTTGTGGCGTGAGGTCTTGGTTTTGGGGAACCGCAACCTCCTGCCAGAAGGGAGTGTCCTGAAGAGTTTGTGACCAGGGTGAGAGGGATCGGCCACGATCTTTCCTGCCCGCCTCAGGGTCCTGGAGGTGTACAGGTCCTGGAGAGAAGGCAGGTTACAGCCAATCACCTTCTCAGCAGACCGGATGACACGCTGCAGTCTGCCTCTGTCCCTGGCAGTAGCAGCAGTGTACCAGATGGTGATGGAGGAGGTGAGGATGGACTCAATGATGGAGGTGTAGAAGTGCACCATCATTGTCCTTGGCAGGTTGAACTTCTTCAGCTGCCGCAGGAAGTACATCCTCTGCTGGGCTTTCTTGATCAGGGAGCTGATGTTTAGCTCCCACTTGAGGTCCTGGGTGATGATGGTCCCCAGGAAACGGAAGGACTCCACAGTTCTGACTGGGGAGTCACACAGGATGATGGGGGAGGGTGAAGCTGTGTTCTTCCTGAAGTCAACAACTATCTCCACTGTCTTCACAGCGTTGAGCTCCAGGTTGTTTTCACTGCACCACATAACCAGCTGATCAATCTCCCTCCTTTAGGCAGACTCATCCCCACCAGAGATGAGCCCAATGAGGGTGGTGTTGTACAGGGAGAAGAGTAGAGGGGAGAGAACACAGCCTTGAGGGGAGCCGGTGCTGATGGTCCGAGAGTCAGAGATGTGTTTTCCCAGCTTCACATGCTGCCTCCTGTCCAACAGGAAGTCTGTGATCCACCTGCAGATGGAGTCAGGCATGCTCAGCTGGGAGAGCTTGTCCTGTAGCAGTGCTGGAATCATGGTGTTAAAGGCGGAGCTGAAGTCCACAAACAGGATCCTGGCGTAGGTTCCTGGGGAGTCCAGGTGCTGCAGGATGAAGTGGAGGGCCATGTTGACTGCATCGTCTACAGACCTGTTGGCTCTGTAGGCGAACTGCAGGGGGTCCAGGAGTGGGTCGGTGATGGATTTAAGGTGGGACAGCACAAGGCGCTCAAATGACTTCATTACCACAGAGGTCAGGGCGACGGGTCTGTAGTCATTAAGTCCTGTGATCCTTGATTTTTTGGGGACAGGGATGACAGTGGAGGCCTTGAAGCAGGCTGGCACATGGCATGTCTCCAGTGAGGTGTTAAAGATGTCTGTGAACACTGGAGCCAGCTGATCAGCGCAGTGCTTCAGGGTGGATTGTGAGACAGAGTCTAGCCCAGCTGCCTTGCGGGGGTTCTGTCTCTTGAAGAGTCTGTTGACGTCTCTCTAAGGTGTGAAGCTTTGGAGAGGCCCTGACCCCTGATGTGCTGGGGGAGGGTGAGAGGGTGGTGTGGTGGGGCTGGGAGATGGTGTAGCGGGGGATGGTGTCAGGACTGTCGCGTTGTCTTTGAAAGCGGCAGTAGAACTCATTCAGGTTGTTGGTCAGGCGTGAGTCGTTCGTGGAGTGGGGGACTTTGGGCTTGCAGTTCATGATCTGTCTGAGCCCTCTCCAGACAGAAGCAGTCACCTGCTGAGAACTGGTGTTGTAGTTTCTCAGAGTACAGGTGTTTGGCTTCTTTCACTGCCTTGCTGAACCTGTACTTTGACTCCCTCAACCTGTCTCTGTCCCCACTCCTAAACGCTTCCTCCTTCTCCAGCCTCAGCTGTCTGAGTTTGGCTGTGAACCAGGCTTTGTCGTTGTTGTAACTCACCCTGGTGCGTGTTGGTATACAACAGTCCTCACAGAAGCTGATGTATGAGGTCACAGCCTCTGTATACTCATCCAGACTGTTGGTGGCAGTCCTGAATACATCCCAGTCTGTACAGTCCAAGCACGCCTGGAGATCCTCCACAGCCCCACTGGTCCACTTCTTTGATGTCCTCACAACAGGTTTAGAGAGTTATAATTTCTGCCTGTATGCAGGAATCAGGTGGACCATGACGTGGTCAGAGTGGCCCAGTGCAGCGCGGGGGACAGCGTGATAAGCGTTGTTTACCGTGGTGTAACAGTGATCCAGAATGTTCTCCTCTCTGGTTGGGCATTTAATTAACTGTCTGTATTTGGGGAGTTCGTGGGTGAGGTTGCCTTTGTTAAAGTCACCAAGGACAATAACTAAGGAGTCCGGGTTTGTCCGCTCCACACATAGAATCTGGTCGGCAAGCACGCGCTGCGCCTCCTGCACGTTGGCCTGTGGTGGGATGTAAACACCGACCAGTATGAATGAAGCAAACTCGCGGGGGGACTGGAAGGGTTTACAGTTGATGAAAAAAGACTCCAGATCAGTAGAACAGTGTTGTTGAATCACTGTCACATCAGTACACCAGCCACTGTTCGTGTAAAAACAAATTCCTCCACCTTTCGTCTTGCCTGAAAGTTCTGCGTTGCGATCCGCTCTGAAGAGTTGAAAGCCTGCTAGCTGCAGCGCAGAGTCCGGTATCACTCCACACAACCAAGTTTCAGTGAAGCACAAAACGGAAGATGAAGAAAAGTCTCTGTTTTTCCCCACCAGCAGCTGGAGTTCATCCACTTTGTTGCTGAGTGACCGCACGTTGGAGAGAAATATTCCAGGTAACGGTGTGCGATGTCCGCGTTGGCGGAGACGCACAAGCGTACCGGAGCGTTTCCCTCTCCTCCAGCGGTTCACTGTGTGTGCAAAGGTGAGGGCACCTTTGACCAGAATGTCCAGTAATTCCACAGATGTAGCGATGAAAGTGGGTATTAAATCCACGGGGGTAGTGGCCCTGATGTTCATGAGTTCTTCTCTAGTGAAAGAGCAACCGGTACTTCCACACAACACTGAATTAACAAACAAAATAACAAAGCACAACGCGCACCAACACACCGAGGCAGCCATCCGCGGCGCCATCTTGGTTATTATATTAAGCAGAGAGAGAAACCAAGTTAGAACTAGATAAAATGCATTTCCTGCGGAAAATGTGTGTGAATGCTTCGCATTCTCACTATTGCTCTTCAAATCATTATCCATATTAGCAATACTATTTTTTTTAAATCTATAACCACCTGCTGCTGGACTTGAACCAGCAACCTCGTGATCAAGAGACGACAGCTCTACCGGTTGCACCACTGAAGACCACAGGGTACTGTGTGGTGCTACAATCAATTGTAACTCAAATAAAATAGCAAAATTGTATAAATAGCAAAATTGCAAAAAGCGTAAAATATTCATAACGATCTCTGTTATTATTATTTCTTTTCTCTGGAGGGTTTTTTGATATTTGTCTGGGTCAGGGCTTGAACACGAGACTTTGGGTTGGTAGGCATTCGCGTTACTGATCTCGCCACTGAAGTCCACAGTGCAGGACTTGGTAGTAAAAGCAATTGTAGTGATACTAAAATTGCAAAATAGCATAAATAGTTGAACAAAGTTGAATAAGCAAAATAGTAAAAAGCTGAAAAAGTGAAACATTTTCATAGCAGAATAGTTTCTATGGCAGAAAGTGCAGTGAAATTTCAGTGTCTGAAGCGGGGATCGAACCGGGAACCTTGGGATTGGGAAAGCTCCCATAGGATCCCATTCATTTTTTTATTCATAAAAAAATCATATAAAATCATACAAGCATAGGATCAAAAAGTTGTATACAAACAGGAATGTCCTGAATGAGCTGAACATTTTGATACCTGAATGGTTTTAATAGCACAAAGCATATGGGACTAGTTAGATGCCGAAAAACGTACGAAAGAATAAGAATAAAGATTTGAAGAACAATGCTGAGCATTCACACTATTGTTCTTGGTGAAGACGACCAACAGGAGAATCTGGTTTCTGTGATTCACTGATCAATCACACTGATCACACTGATCACTGTGATCACACTGATCAATCACACTGATCAGTGTTTGATTGTAGATGACGATCCAGTGTCACGTTTTAAACTGTTCTCATCATCTTTTGTCTTTAAAGGTTAATTTTGAACGTGTGTGTGTTGTGTTGTGTTTTGCTTTGTGTTGTGTTCAGGCAGGTTTCTGGGGTTTGGGAAACTCAGTGTTCAGATGTTCTCCCTGTGACTGTGACATTGGAGGAGCTCACAGCAGCTCGTATGTTTCCTCTGATTTTATCCTGTTTTTAAATATTTACATTAAATGAGACTGAAGAGGACAGATTGATATATATAATTTTTTTATTATTTATTATTATTTCATTATTATATATATATATATATATATATATTATTTATACATTTCTTCACACTGAAGTCAGTTTCATCCGTAGTTACCATGGCAACACAACCTGTTTGAACCAGGCTACAGTTAATTAATCCAATTATTAGTTATTCAGTCAACACACACAGAGACTGAGCTGATCTCAGATCAGTGGTGAACACGATTCCTCACCCGCACACACACCTGTTGCTCTCTGATCAGTTAATTAATCGTTCAGAAGCAAATCAGTCCGACAGCCACCCGTACAGACATCTTCCTGTCCCCTTAGATGTTCTCCAGAGGACGGACAGTGTCACTGTTTACCACACATGATTGGTCGGCGTTGCTCTGACCCTGCCCCCGGGTACTTCCTGCCTCAACTGGACTATTTCCTGTATGAGGCGGAGCTCACCGCCCCGCTGCATGTAGAAAGTTCCCCATCATCTACTAACGCTCCGTCACTGTCGTCTTCTCTGGTGAGTAACACTGACCAGTGACAGACACACACCATCCTTTTGACAACCAGGTTTAATGTGTATTTTACATGTAGTATTTGTGTATATTTTACATGTAGTATTTGTGTGTGTTTTACTTGTAGTATTTGAGTGTATTTTACATGTAGTATTTGTGTATATTTTACTTGTAGTATTTGTGTGTATTCTCAGTTGAATCCTGTAGTATTACCTCAGTGTGAGCAGTACTACAGAGAGCAGGGTTATGACTTCAAGTTCACTAATGGACGAGTCGTCCTGGTCCGGAGGACTCGTCGACATGTCCGCAGGAGGAGGCAAGGACAGGTGAGACGTCACTTTGTTTTGACCAATGAGGAGGCTCCAGTCTAACCTTTCAGCCAATCAGATCATTCTCCTCAGTCTTGAGTTTATCCACTGATATTTTCTTTGGGTAGCACCAGACCAGCATCCCTCTGGACCCGGGTCATGCCCTGCAGATCATTCCCCGCCAGAGGACACCTGATCAGCCCGTCACTTGGACTGGCCTGGGATTGGTCAGAGTGTTGGAGGGGGCGGGGCTTCGGTTCACTGTGGACAATTTGCCGTCGTCCATGGATTACCAGCTGGTGATTCGCTACGAGCCGGAGGTGAGGAGAACCACTGGATCTAGTTCTAGTTCAGGTCCTGGTTCTGAATGTTAACTGCTAAGCTAACACACTTACTGCGGAAGCTGTTACAGGCCAGCAGCTTGATTAACGTCAGTTAATTCTCTGTTATAAAAGATGACTTCACCTGAAAGGAAACAAACATGAAAACATTAAGTTTCTCACAAATATTTACAATGATGTCAGAATTTAAAGTTTATACACCCTTTTTATTCAAACCATGAACAGACATAAAAATCCCCATCTGGTTAATTTGGTTTTTAAAGTCATTTACTAATGAGAGGTTCATTTATAAAGTAATAATATGTCATTAAAAAAATGTTATGATGATGATGTAAAACTAAGCTTTACCTGAAAGAATTTTATTTTCTGCTGCTTCATTATGAAAACTTTCCTCCATATTTTAATGTCAGCTGATCTTCCTCTGTAGACTCCATCTGATTGGCTGGCTTCAGTCAGCATCATTACACTGTCACCAGGTGACGGGGGCTGCAGCAGCGACCCAATAGGAAGTCAAACTCTGGTTCTTCCTGGAAACTCCAGGTGAGACAACATCTGTTTACCTGCAGAAAGGTCACATGACTGTTCAGGTGTGACATGAATACACGTCATTTATGTTTGTTTGTTTACAGCTGTCTTTGTTTGTTTGTTTGTTTACAGCTGTCTTTGTTTGTTTGTTTACTGCTGTCTTTGTCTGTTTCCAGAGGAGGTGTTTTAGATTCTGCGGTGTGTCTGAACGCTGGAGCTCGGTACTTTGTCAACGTCATCTTTAATAAACAACCTGGATCTGATGGATCACATATCCTGATCGACTCGGTGAGGAACGTTCAGATAAAACTCATTCTGACTCTTCACTAAGCTCGTCCCACTAACAGTAACTGTCCAATCACAGCAGGCAACAGCATTTAGAGGAGCTCTGAGGATCACATTCACTCGTTCATTAAATGTTGAATAATTTCCTTTTAGATGGGTTTGATTCCCAGCATCGACTCTGTCCAGGACTTCTGCTCCCAGAGTGACCTGGAATCTTTCCGCCGTTTTCGCTGCATTGGATTGGCTGCTGAACTCGACCCACAGGAGTCACTACCGGAAATCTGTGAGGGACTCATCAAGAGCATGTCAGCACGAATCCACAGCGGAGCTGTTCGTACGTAATTCAACACACTGAAAAGGTCATGTGACCAAACAGTTAATTTTTTTTGTGTAACTTTAAGATTTCCTCTTGTGGTTGTTTGTCTCCGTGTTGTACCTGTTATCAGCTTGCAAGTGTAACGTCATTGGTTCACTCGGACCGTCCTGCAGTAAACTGGGTGGTTTCTGTGAATGTAAACCCAACGTGATTGGCCGTTGCTGTGATACCTGTGCACCACTGACATTTGGTTTTGGACCTGGCGGCTGCAAACGTAAGAAACTCACGTTCAGAATCTAAAAACACAAATTCATGACAATCAGTCCATGATGGATTTTTGTGTGTTGTGTTATTTGCAGCGTGTGAATGTGACCGTCAGGGTTCAGTGTCAGAGCTGTGCGATCAGGTCAGAGGTCAGTGTGCGTGTCGCTCAGAGGTGACAGGCCGACGCTGCGATCGCTGTCAGGTGGGATTCTGGCGTTTCCCTCTCTGTCGACCCTGTGAGTGTAACGGATTGTCAGAGGTCTGCGACCAAGAGACCGGAGAGTGTCTGAACTGCAGAGAGCACGCCAATGGACCACACTGTGACAGGTTATAGACACTAACTGAGCACTTTATTAGGGACACCTGTACACCTGCTTATACAGTTATACAGTCAGCCAGTCATGTGGCATGTTAAAGCAGACGCTGAGGCAGATGTTGAAGCAGCCGTTGAGGCAGACGTTGAGGCAGATGTGGAGGCAGATGTTGAGACAGATGTTGAAGCAGATGCTGAGACAGATGTTGGGACAGATGTTGAAGCAGACATTGAGGCAGATGTTGAAGCAGATGTTGAGACAGATGTTGAGACAGATGTTGAAGCAGACGTTGAGACAGATGTGGAGGCAGATGTTGAAGCAGTCATTGAAACAGATGTTATGGCAGACGTTGAAGCAGACGTTGAGACAGATGTGGAGGCAGATTTTGAGGCAGATGTTGAAGCAGATGTGGAGGCAGATGTTGAGACAGATGTTGAAGCAGATGTTGAGGCAGATGGTGAAGCAGATGTTGAATCATATGTTGAGGCAGATGTTGAAGCAGACGTTGAGGCAGATGTTGAAGCAGATGTTGAATCACATGTTGAAGCAGAGGAAAGCAAGTATTAATGGTGAATGAAGTGGATGAGGTGCCATAAGCACACGTCACAAATACAGTCATAATGTAGGAATAATAAAATTGTATATTTGAATATCAGGGTCATCATTCTAAACTGTGATGAATGTTCCTTGTTGGATGTTCTGAGTTCTCTCATGACACACCTGAGCATTGGATGGTGAGGAGGTTTATGGCTGACCCTGTTCCAGACAGCCCTGTCAGCCTCTTGCCAGTCCAGATGTTCAGAGGAGGACGATTCACACTCTCCTGCCAACATGACCCACAATCCTCAGCCTGACCTGCAGCTGTAGAGGCACAGGTAGGTGCTGGTGTTCGCCTGACTGTACAAACTCAGGTTAGTTCCTGTCCAGGGTTCAGGTTCCTGTAGGTCAGCTCTGCTATCAAACACTGGACAAAACCAATGCTAAAACAGATCTAGGAGATTTGAACAACCTCAGAGAGGCAGAGATGTTGATCCAGTGAGTCATTGTTCAGGTGTGTTTACAGGTGTCGCACAGACGAGAGAGATAAAGTTGTACATGGTGTTAGCGAAATCCCTTTGCTTTCTCGAATATGTCTCAATAATAATTATATATCACTCTCAGGTCTACGCTGTGACAGGCAGCCCTGGCTTTATGACCCATGTTGCCAGGTGCCAGTGTGAGGGGTGGCCGGCAACAATAACATCGACTGGGAAGATCGCGTGGACGCCACAGTCTGACGGGCGAATACTATGTGTTCCACAACACAATGGAATGTCAAGACTGCAAACCTGTCATTATGGGTAATGCCCTATCCAGACTGCAAAAGGTAGATAAGACGAAAAGTTAAGATGAGAGTTAAAAATAATAGGTTAATATTACAACTTTATTCATGGAAAGACATTTTATACAGAAGCTCTGCTCTTCTTGGCCCCTCGTCCTGGCTCTAAGACCCTGGACTCTTCTAGGCAACATGGCCCTGTCACAAGGTCAAATCACTCTGACCCCCACCTTTGACCAGATTACCTTGGGTGACTCTACCAGGAGCCGAAACCACAGTGACATCCTAACCCCTGAAAAATACAAAACATTTCTAAAATAAATAGAATCATTAGAAACATGATAGAACGGTGAAGATGAGTCTTTGAAGGTCAGACTGCTGGACTCTAATATTTCCATGTGTAAATATGTCATGTGATATTTTGTGTATTTGACAGAGTGCTCGTGTGACCGGCGGGGGACGGAGGTGACTCAGTGTCCTCTGGGGAGTCCCTGTTTCTGTAACCCGAGGACGGGACAGTGTCCCTGCAGGAGGGGCGCAGTGGGAGTCCTCTGTGACGAATGTGAGGACGGATACTGGAACCTGGATGGACCGTCAGGATGTCAGCCCTGCAGCTGTGATCCTGTTAACTCTTTCTCCAACATCTGCAACAAGGCAAGACCTCCATGACCACAGGATCCGGGTTTTATTTAGTGTCTCCACTCTGACACTGTTATTTACCTCACATCACAGAGTCACATGAAGCACACTGAAAGTTTCCATGTTCACAGTGATGTGCTGTAATGTGTCACTTTAAGAGATGAAACAGCTGAGTTGGATCCTCTGAATGTATAATGTCCATTTCCAGATCAGAAGTCACAAACTTTTTCACAATAAAATATGAAATAGAGATGCACTTTAAAGTGATAAATAATTACTGTGATGTGTTTAGGTGACGGGACAGTGTCCATGTCATCCTGAGTTTGGAGGGAGACAGTGTGATGAATGTGGAGAAAATCATTTTGGGAATCCAGACCTGCAGTGTATATGTGAGAGATGACAGACACTCACGTATTTCACCTTTTCTGTGACAGATTGTTTTTTTATTTTAATTTGTCACATCTTGTTCTCAGCTTGTGACTGTAACCTGGAGGGAACTGAGCGTCCGTCATGTGACCCTGAAACTGGTGAATGTATCTGTCGAACCGGTGTCACCGGTATCTTCTGTGATGAGTGCGCCGTCGGTTACAGCTCAGAGTTCCCGGCCTGTAAGGAGTGCCACCCCTGCACCACCCTTTGGACCGAAAATGTCACCGATGTCCAGCGAGCCGCCCAAAGGATGAGAACCTTCATCCCTCGCCATGGCGACAATCTGCGCCCCGGAGACAGTCACCACAGACAACGGATGCTGGAGATGCACTCCAGACTGGACAGCCTTACCAATCTGACCGGACTGTCCCTGCCGAAGGTGGAGAAGGTGGAGAAACTGTGCATGAAGATTGGGTAAGTTTTTCTTTCCTGTCCTGTCACATTCATGAATATTAGTGTTGAATATACAGGGAGCCATTGGGTCATTCCTGCAAGTCTGTACTCTCTCTCTCTCTCTCTCTAAAATGTTAAAGTATAATAATCAAACATTTCAAATGTTTTCTGTCTTACAGGAAGCTGAAAGATGCCATCGACCCGAACACGATCCTCATCGATCTGTCTCCTCTCCTCAACACTGAAATTGACAACATTGGTTTGGAGTTCAAGAAGCTGCTGAATAACTTGAAGGAAAAACTAATCAAGGATCCAGATGATGAAGATGAAGGGGACCTGGAAGGTAAGGAGACGTGTATGACCCATAATTATTCCCTGATCAAGGCTCACTACTTGAGTCTCAGAGGACTTGGGGGTCTAGAAGAGTCCTGCTGCCCCAGGATCTTTCACAGTGATGGAGTCCACTGTTCTCCTGGAAACACTTTTATATGCTCACTCTGGTTTTCTACACAGTTGATTCAGCTTCAACACTGTACTGTAGGGGCTGTTATATATCTTGATGTATGGAAGGACTGTATCTGTATGTCAGGTGACAGTCAGTGTTTCCTCAGACTGGATCAGTCCTGGTTTGGTTCTGTTAAACAAAGATTAGACACGTTCACCTTCTACCTCATTTACACCTGATCTGTACCTGGATCAGAAAAAAACTCATATTAGTGCAGGTGTAAATACAGTGCAGCACACTGGGATCAGACTGAGATCAGATCAGTCAGACCACTTCTGGCCCAATAACATCTGTACAGTTGATCTCATTCTAAAGGAAAACATCCCCCAGTAAGTTGAAAGGTCACCTGACTCCTCGTTGTCCTGTAAGCACAGGTAACCCCAGTAACACAGGTAACTAACTTGTCTTCTCTCAAGTGATTTATTTTGTTGACAAACCGATAAAAATTTCTTCATACTGGAGATGACATGAACATTTTAATACCAGTTTTAATATCCAGATACAACCAGCCTCCTTCACCTCACACAGAGTTCACCTGTGACATGTTCAGGTCCTGTGAGCTGAGTTTATCACAGGTGGAGAAATGTGACTTCAGTCTGAAGAGACAAAGACTTTATAGTTAATCTTCTGAAATATTTTTCAGTGGAATAAAACATAATTAGAACTTAAAATCTGATTCCTCCGAACTGGTCACACAGAAACATTTCTGTCTGAAGACCTGTTACTGGGAGGTCTCAGACATTTACATTCAGGACCAGAGCAGAAAACAGACCTCAGCACCGACTCAAATAGAATCCACTTCTCCACTATCTCTAACCCTAACCCTTCTTCTTCTTCTTCTTCTTCTTCTTCTTCTTCTTCTTCTTCTTTTCTTCTTCTCCTTCTCCTTCTTCTTCTTCAACTTGTGTCTTATGTGTTGTAGAGCTCCTGGATGAGATCCAAAAGCTTCATAAAGACTTCATGTCAGATGAGAAGAAGGTAAGACATGCCAACAAAGCTTTAGAGGACTCCATGGACACCAGAAAGGAAGTTAAACACAAACTGAGCACGTGCAGCAGCAGCGGAGATCTGACGCCAATGGAGAAGAAGATCAAAGAGCTCAGCGTGGTCAAGCTCAACCAGAAGGTGAGTTTATACCTGCAACTGAAAAGTTGTCAAAAGCTTCACCCCAAGTTGCTCTGTCGTCATGCAAACGTAAACATCTATAATCTCATGATCAAAGCGCTGCAGGCTCGATTAGTTTAGATGTTGATTGACATTTTCCTCACAGACCTCTGTTAGAAACTTTGATGGGGCCTAGAAAAGTGAAGTCTGTGTGTGAGCAGATGAAACACTACTGAGCATGTGCAGTGGGCTTTACAATGTGAAGCAAACCCAGGAGCCAGTAAACTATTGAGAGCGAGCAGTGAGTGGGCTCCAGCTTTGAGTCCAGTTCTTGTAACACATCCATGTTTTTATCAGGCAGAGAGGCTGAATATACTCAAATTATCTGTATGGATATTACTGATTTAACTCTTGAAGTATCATGATAATAATTATAATGACTTAGATTTATATAGCACCTTTCAAGAAACCCAAGGACGCTTTACAAAACAAAACAACAAAAAACAAACAAATAAAAACAAAAGCAAAAACAAACAAACAGGAAAGGGAACACAGCACATAAACAAGAGGCTAGAGGTTGAAGGTCTTGTTGAAGAGGTGATTTTTGAGGAGTTTCTTAAAAGAGTCCAGAGGTGGAGCATTGCAGAGCTCAGACGGGAGAGAGTTCCAGAGGGTGGGGGCTGCCACACTAAAGGCTCTGTCCCCAGACTGAAGGCTCTGAAGGCTGCCACACTGGAGCTGAGGGCTGCCACTGAAACTGAAGGCTGCCACACTGAAGGCTCTATCATAAAGGTAACTGTGTTTGTTGTGGTCTGATGCAGGTCTGTGGGGGACCAGGTCTGGACGACTGTTCAGGATGTGGTGGAGCTCTGTGTGGTCTGGATCTGGGGAAAAGGAAATGTGGAGGTCCAAACTGTGATGGAGTCATTTCTGTCAGTGAGAGAGCTTCAGAAATGGCAGAGAAAGCAAAGGACCAACTCATCACGCTCCCATCTAGACTGGAAGAGTCCAAGAACAAGGCAGGTTCACACTGGGATGACTGGGGAGACTGGTTTCAGTACTGATCCAGTCCAGCATTTAATGTCAGGGAATGTTTGTTGAATCCTGAGACGAAAGTGAATCAGGTTAAAATCTGATTCAGTGAAGTGGATCAAGAGTAACATTAGAAAGAAATTAGGTCTTGGTGCTTAACTGAGACTTTGAACTGTTAAACTGTGAGGAAGGTCATGGTATCAGCAGCTGAGAGCTCGTCCTCTCCAGTTTAACCCCTGTGGATGGACAGATGATGGTGTAGGAACTCTGATTTTACTGTGTCACTGTAAAATAAATGTTGTTTTAACTGTTTCTGCTGGGTCAGATCAATGATGCCAAACAGGCAGCCCAAGACACCAAAGACCAGGCCAAAGACCTGCAGGACCAGATCAGCAACCATATGAACTCCTTAGAGAGAGAGAAGAGCAAAACCAGGAAGCTCATCCAGCAAGTTAAAGACTACCTGATGGGTCAGTGTCCACAGGATTCTGTAGGAGCCTGGTCCCACCCTAACCCCAAACACCTCAGTGATGTTGTTCAATATGTTGGAACAGAGTTCATGTTCAGTTTTACTCTGATTTTACACTTTAACAACAACTCATGTTTCCTACCTAATAGATGAGATGGTTCCTCCAGAGGACATTGAGAAAATGGCCCGAGCTGTTCTGGCCATCCAGCTGCCACGATCACCTGCTAAGATCCAATCAATGATCAATGACATCAATAATCTGCTGTCCAACACTACGCACTTTCAGGATGACCTGAAGAACCTGGAGGAGCATGCCAAGACTGCCCAGGATCTGCTGCAGAAAGCTCAGGAGCTCAAGTCAGTGTCAGCAACATTAACTCAAACAGGAAACTTTATTTAAAATGTAACGAAACCTCCGTTAGCTTCAGGATCCTTGGAAGATGACTTATCGATCCATGACCAAACACACTGATCTGATATCTTTTTACAGTCCTACTCTCCTCATCAAGAAGTCTGTGTTGTTTTTTCTCCTGTTTAGGGAGCGATCAAAGGACATTGATGTGACACAGATCAACAGAGACATTTATGAATCAGAGAAAGCTCAGAACAAAGCCAATGATGACCTGGAAGCAGCCAGCCGAGACAGAGACATGACCAAAGACCGACTCCCAGACGTAAACACTGATCATATCTCAAACTCTTCACTTCAGTTTCTGCCAACAGGTTTAAAGGTGTTTCTGTCATGTTTCAGATTAAAGACAAACTGGATGACATTGAGACAAAGCTGATGAATCGTCGACCTGAAAATCTGCTAAATGAGATTGAAGCTCTGAAGAAGAAAACTGAACAGAACCGAGACATGGCCAGAGACGCCCAAGAGGCTGCAACGTCCTCGGCTTTAAACGCTATTGACACAGCAAAGGTAAGACTGCAGACACACAAACACACAGACTACAGACACACAGACTCCCAAAGACACAGACACATAAAGACAGGCAGACGGAGGGGGATTCTGTGTGTGACAGTGTGTAGTAAAACCTATGTGTTTTGTGTCTCTAACAGGAGCTGGACGATGTGTGATGAAGCTGTTTGAGGTTTTAAAAGAGAAAAACTTGAATCAGACGGTTCAGGGTGAAGCTGGAGAACGACTGAAGAAAATCATTGAGGAGGCGCAAAACATGAAGAGAGAGGTGGAGGACAAACTGACACAGATACAAGGTGGTACTTTTACTGCAGTATTCAGTCTGTAGTCTATTTACTGTTACAACAGACACATCAACTTACTGTGTGTTACATTGTGTGTCTGTGTCTCTGTGTGTTACACTGTGTGTGTGTCTGTGTGTGTGTTACATCGTGTGTGTGTCTGTGTGTGTTACATCGTGTGTGTGTCTGTGTGTGTGTTGTCAGGTCTGGAGGAGAAGATCCAGCAGCTGATCAGGAGTAAGGAGGAAAAATCAGCCGAAGTCTCAAAGTTGTTGGAAACAGTCGATTCACTTCGACAGGAAATCTCCAAACGAGCTGAAATATATGCCACCTGTACTACATAAATACTACAGAGTACTACAGAGTACTGCACACTGAAACACTGCTCCTCAGAAATACTACAGAGTACTGCGTAGTGAAATACTCAGACAGATGTCATTTGTTTTGCTTTATTTTCTCCCTTTATCTGAAAACTTTAAAACTGGAATCTGAAGTTGTTTGTTTGTTTTTGTGTTTTTTTCTTTGCGTTTCATATTTTTCCAAGTTTCCAATATTTGACATTTATTCAATAAAATATCTGAAGTGTAGAAAATATTCTGCATCATGAGATAAATGTTGAGCTTTTTTTATTTTATCATAAAATCAATTTGATTATTGTGATGTGGATCAATAAGTTTCTGTTACAGCAGCTGAAGTTCTGTTTGTTTCCAGCAGAGGGTGCTCTCACTCCAAACTCCTCAGAGTGTCAGGGATTTTGCACCAGAAGGAGGAGGAGGAGGAGAAGTCTGAACTTTTATTGTCAGACAAAAGTAAACCTGGAAAAAAACTTTATCAGGACGAACTGATCAGAGGTCTGATCAATA
The DNA here is from genome assembly GCA_033238685.1 of Lates japonicus. Classification (NCBI taxonomy): domain Eukaryota; kingdom Metazoa; phylum Chordata; class Actinopteri; family Centropomidae; genus Lates; species Lates japonicus. The sequence goes on along the minus strand of BRZM01000407.1, from coordinate 138,035 downwards.
ATCAATTCACTCCCTGATTAAATCAACATTTTTTCTGATTTAATGATGTTTTTTAAACTTTGGCTCCAGAGTTCAACAGATGCTCACTGTGTGTGTGTGTGTGTGTGTGTGTGTGTGTGTGTGTGTTAATGCTGTTTCTATCCACTTGTTAATGTTTGTCTCAGACAGATGATCTGGTCTCTGATGTGGTCTCAGCTCGTCTCTGCAGGCCACCACACGTTCACAGTCATTATCCACAATGCACTGGGGGGCACACACACAGATGTTCAGGTGGGGGGTCGGACTCTCAAACACCCAACCCCCCTCCCCAACACACACACACACACACTCCTCCCCCCACAGTTAAACCTCACCTGCAACAACAAAGGAAGAGAGGTGTGTGTGTGTGTGTGTGTGTGTGTGTGTGTGTGTGTGTGTGTGTGTGTTGGGGGTGGGAGGGTGGGGGTTGCAGTCAGGAATGTCTTTTGTCTGTGGAGTCCTGGGGGGTGGGGGTGGGGGTGGTGGTGGTGGGGTCTACAACTTTACCAGACTAATTTAAACCAAAGTTCCTCACAGAGAGAGAGGCAGAGTCAGACAGGAAGCCACTGCATTTGTCTTTCAAAATAAAAGCATCAGACTGAGGGTTGAGGTCAGGCAGAAACAGTGAACTATAATTTTATAGTCTTTAATTTGAGGTTTAATCTGAGGTTAATCTCAGGTTTAATCTGAAGTTTAATATGAGGTTAATATCAGGTATAATCTGAGGTACATCTACAGTTTCCTTTTATTTCTTTCCGGTGGTGATGTACTAACGTGATGTCTGTAAAAATAGTTTTTTTCATTTTTTTAAATGTATCATTTTTTCTTTGATTTTACACGAACCTTTTAGTTTCCTGCTGTTAATGTCGCTGCACAGCCACATGGCCACAGACAGGTAGTTTTATTCTGAAAGGCAGCCCGGACGTTTAGTCCTGAGGTGTAGTTGCCGGTGAATCTGAGGAGGTGGAGTCTGAAGAGGTCCTTTGAGGGTCCTGAGAGTGTGTGCAGGTCTGGGGGTCCAGAGGGGTTCTGCTGGTTTCTGGAGATTTTCGGGGTCCGGAGGTTTGAGATTTCCTTGTGTTTGCAGGTTTTTTTCTCGTGGAGGATCAGAGGATGTTGGAGCTTCAGCTCGCGGTGCTGCTCGGTGAGTTTCTGCTGAGAACAAACTGATGAAACTTTCTAATAGTTTGGATTTTTCCGTTTGTTTGAACTGAAACAGTTTGAATCTGATCTGGGATCAGCTCTGATTCGATCTGAAGGTAAAATCTTTTCAAACCTTTTCTTTTTAGAAACAACTCGGTCAATAATCTGCAGTTTCCTGCAAGTTTTCAGATCAGGATCATTTTGGCTTCAAAGAATTTTAGTTTCAGAAAAACGAACTTTAACGAACGGACTTCGTTTGAATCTCGTGACTTTAATTCTTCCTTCGTCTCCAGAAAAAACGAGCTCAACCATTGAATCGATCGGAAACAAACGGGACAGAAAACATTTTACAATCGATTAATCATTCCAGTCATTTACCAATCAAACTCTGATCGGAAAATAATCAGATGAATCAGTAATAATCATTATTTGATCTTAGCTCTGAATCACTTATTGATTATTGATTGTCGTTTTCTACATTTCTTAACAATGATTCAGGGAGTTTAAAGATCAGAATAAAAATCAGAGAGAAACTGAACTTTAGATGATTTAAAGTGAATCAAAGATCAGTAGAGAATCTGATCTGATGATTAAATCACTGCAGTAACTGATCACAGATCAGTTTTCTCTCAGATGATTCCTGTTTTTTGTCTTTAAACTGAGCAGATGATCATTTTCTTTACTGATGAATCTGTTGATTTTTTTTCTCTGATCAATCAGTAGTTTGATCGAAGATTTCTCCATTTACAGTTTTATAATGAATCATCTTATATTTAATCTGATTCTAAACAGATCTGTTTTTTATGATCTGATGTTGAACTGATTTGTGACCAGAACTCTGACCTTAAAGTTATGCGATCAAATAATCAATAAAACATCATTAATAAATGAATTAATCTGAAAAATGTTCTGTTCGGCCAAGGAGAAGCAAGTCTTCTTCTTTGGTGTCATTATTTACACTAACCTTTCAGTCAACCAATGGGCGGAGCTTCAACGCCTGACGTCACTGTCTAGAGTTTAATCTGATCTCAGATCATCTCTGAGTTTTGTAATCAAAGTCTGTTAGACTTTCACAATAAGAGCCTCTGCCCTCAGCTCTGCAGGTGTGTACCTGTGCTCAGGAGGGCGGGGCCTTGGTGGGCGGGGACCTGGATGATGTCGGCCTCCCGGAACTCAGTGACGTCTGCACCGAGGGCAGCTGTTACCCAGCAACAGGAGACCTTCTGATTGGCCGAGCTCACCAGCTGTCATCCACCTCCACCTGCGGTCTGAACCGACCAGAACCGTTCTGCATCGTCAGCCACCTACAGGTAAAAACACCTGAGCAGTACAAACACAAGATAATGTACAGCTAAACACACACCTGAGCAACATTAAAGACAGGTAAACAAACACCTGTATGACATTAAAGACAGGTACAGTTTAGACTCACTGCAGCTTTAACACCTAGAAATCAGTTCAGTGGATTCACTCTGTGGTGAAATGAATCAACAGATACTGATTGATCAGCTTTACAACTGATTGATCAGCTTTACAACTAATTGATCAACTTTACAAGTGATTGATCAGCTTTATTTCAAAACGTGTTGAAGATATTTCAGGTTTACTTTTTAAAAACATTTTGACACGTTGACAAACAGTCAAAGACAGATTTCTCTGTACTTTGATAAAAAACATCAGATTAAAGTGAAATCAGAGAAATGATCAATATAAAAATCTTTGGTTTTGTGAGGAAACGATCATCAGGTTTTAGCTGCTGCAGAGTTTCTGTTGCTCTGCTGTGCTCTGTCTGGACTCAGTGTGTTTGAGTCTGAAGTGTTTCCTGTGTAAACCAACCTCCCTATAAGGAAACACTGAGCTCTTACAGCAGACAGATGTTTGTCCAGATGTTCCTGTGGAGAAGATGCAGACCACTATAAAGGTTAAAGGTCACACTGAAGCTGTTTAGTCAGATCCTAGATGAACTGAGCGTGCTCAGTGTGAAGCTTTTTTTCACGTCAGCACCACAGTTCAGACTGGTCTCTGATCAGTTTTCTGGTTTCACTGGTCTCTGATCAGTTTGCTGTCAGTGTTTATTTCAGACTGAACTCAGATCAACACTCTCGTTCATATTTCAGATTTTCTGCAGGTCTGAAAGAAAAACACTGAACTCAACACATCATCACACACAACCAGAAAACCACTACATTCAGTTTATGAATTCAGTTCAGTTTTAATACTGAATTACAACTGAAGTTCTGTCAGGACACCTCTCTTACAGAGCATTATTATATTTACAAAGAGAGACCCAACAGTTCCCACCATGAACAATACACAGGACAAACCCCACATACAAGGGTAACCTCATAAAATCCAACACTTAGAGACACAGAAACAACACTAACTGAACGAGTGTGTTTACAATAAGGAAAATGTCTTCACCCAAAGTCTCAGTTACAGATTTACATTCAATCTCTGGAACAAGCTAAACATGAAACAGAAAAACAAGAAAATATTTTTTTTTGTCTTTCTGCCCTGACCCTGAAGTCAGCTGTCTGTGGCCCTGAGCTGTCCAGACAACAAACCAGGGAAATACAGGACTCTGTGACGGTGTCATGACGGGAAATATTTTACAGATTACCATGTTTTCCTTTGTGTAGAAGAATATCAGACACAGAAACTGAGAAACTGTGAAGAAAGTGAAAACAGTTGAGTGTTTAAAGGGTTAAAATTTTAACTGAACATGTCCAACGTTTTGTTTATAACAGGAAATTAATCACAGACCAGCTGCAAAATTATAATGAAAATAATCTGTGGTCAAACAGTTTCCTCTTATCTCCACTGACCAACAGCAGAGGAATCTGAGGAATTCACCTCACCATTAACCCTTTACTACCCCCCTCCCCCGTCTGTCTCTGTGTCTCTCTACCTTTATCTCTCTCTCTGATTAACCAGGAGGAGAAGAAGTGTTTTGTGTGCAACTCTGCGGCGGCCTATGATGAACTGAACAATCACACGAGCAGCCATCGTATCGAGAACGTCGTCACAACGTTTGCTCCAAACAGACTGAAGACGTGGTGGCAGTCTGAGAATGGTGAGAAACAAAGGAAAGAGGTCAGATGTCAGAGGTTTAATCTCTGGGCTCACAGCTGGATTCACTGACTGGAACTTTAGCTGGTCACAGTCTCTTCTTAGACCAAATGGTTTCAGGAATTAAACTAAGTCACTAAAAGTCCAACTAATAACCATGAACACCCCCCCACCACTATGATTAGTGGGCCTCTAGCTGTAGGGCAGGACCCTCCTGGAGGCTCTAAAGTTATTAGTTTGGGTGGCGGGTGGTGGTGGGGGTGTTGGACCATAGGGTAACTAAACAAACAGGATGTTTCCACCACGGGAACTTTCCTGGGAGAGCAAGAACATTTAAAGGACTGTCAGTGATTAGTCTAACACATCACAATCATCTCGATTAGAGTTCATTCGTAAAATGAGGAAGTGGTTGAGAATTTATTTCTACATTTATCTCTGAGATCTCCAGATACACCAACATTTGCTGTTTATTTATTTTAAAAACAAAGTGAGGTTTTGTTGTTTTAAAGAGAGTAAATAATAAAAATCTAACTTTATAGCTTTGTGTGACAGTAGATTCTTAGAGATTCAGCAAACAACTGTAATCAACCTATGACTTTACAGTTTTATGTTATTGTTACCATCACCAGGCGGCTACCTGTCACCCACAGAAATAAAGCTTTATTATCTGAAAGTTCCATTGTGGTTTGGTCCCAAATCATAAATAGAAAACTCTCAGCCGACCATCAGTGTAGAAACAAACATCTCACATTAAATGCAGACAACAGAGTCAGATGTTTGTTTGCTTCACACTGCTGTAGTTTTTCTTTAATATGTCTGATTTTTCTGCGTTCCCTCAGATAAGATGGAAACACAGACACAAATCACAAAATGACTTTTAGTTTCTGAATGTAGTTCAGGACATTTCAGTCAGGAGGGATTTAAAGAGTGTTTTCATCTTAGAACTTTGTAGCTTTTACAGACTTTAAACACAGCAACATTTAGTGGACATCACAGGAACTGCAGCTGAAAACACTTAGACTCTGATGTGTAGCTCACAGTTTATGCGGAAGTCCAAACAGTAGTTTTGATCTATACGTTATTGGTCATTATGTGTGCAGGTCTGGAGAATGTCACCATCCAGCTGAACCTGGAGGCAGAGTTTCACTTCACACACCTCATCATGACTTTCAAGGTTAGTTTTCAGCAGCCTGTGTGGGAGGTCTTGAACTAAAATACTAAACAGAATACATTTCCTCTGATCTGAATCATTTGATTGTTTAGGTTATATTCAGTGTTTTGAAGCCTAAATACAGTTTTATAGTCTTAACTCTGAAGGTGGAAGTTATTTGGTTGAACATAGCCATTTGTTATCAATTAACCTTTCAGCTGTACTTACAAATTGTAATCAGTTACAATATGTTATTTACAAAAAATCTGTTAGCATGCAGAGAGTATCTATGAGTTCACTCTGATCGCTTCTTTTCCTGGATGGTCTCGTTCTCTGATTAGAATGAAAACATAAAGATTTAATGAAGATGAATCAAAGTGAAATGGATTCAGGATCAGAGATTGTTTCTTTCTCTGTTTTCAGTTGGTGGTTTTTGGTGATTTTCAGGTTAAAACTAAATATTAATATTATTTATTATAATAACAATGATCACTGCCTAAGAAAGTTTACAAGATAGAAGATGATTTCAAGGAGACATTTAAATAGTCTAGAGATCCAGAAGCAAAAGCCTCATCACTCCTGAGTGACGGTCAATCATTTAGGTTCCGGTAGGACCTGACTACAGATACAGCCTGAAGCCATTCCAAGCTTTCAAAGGTTGGATGGGTAAACAGTGAGGGCAGTGGGACTCTACTTCGACAGCAGTGTTGTAACAAGATCTGTTGTAGCTGTTGACGTTTCTTCAGCTGGATACCAGAATAAAAGAGCTTTTAACATTAACAGTGACATAGGAGGAACATAATAATGACAATGTTGTTATTAATATTTAAAGACAGGAACTGTGGCAATGGAGGATTAAAGGATCTTCTTGTTCTTCGTTTCATTTGTTGATTCTCAGTGGGATCAGCAGAACATCCTCATTACAATTAATTCTGTTTTTCTCTCCTAAGACATTTCGTCCCATGCTATGGTGATCGAGCGTCATTGACTTTGGGAAGGCGCGGCAGGTTTATCGTTATTTTGCCTACGGTATCAGACGCCCTTTCCCCATGTTTCCTAGGTCCAATGTAGATAACGATGATGTCATCTGTGACTCACGTTATCCACATTGAACTATCCACTGAGGGAGAGGTACTGCAGTACTCTGACACTCCTATTATAGTATTTCCGATATTTTTATCGTAGTAGTCTGGCAGTACTCCACGGTTACTACTAATACTACTTTCAGGGTTTACTGACAGTAGTTTGGTAATCAGTGACAAAGGAAATTATGTCATAACTCACCTGAAGACACAGCACTGTGATGTCATTTTAAACGTTTTTATTTTTTTTTTTAATCAAAGTAAATAATTCTGATGAAGTGTTCTTTTGTACCAGGTGATTAGAGTTTGACCCGCGTTCAGGATCAACGACCCTACAGCCCCAGGATCCAGAGTATGTTTCCACACTATACAATCTGTCAGGGTTATTGATCAGTTATTAATCAGTTATTGACCCGTTGTTGGTCATTTATTGATTGTGTTTTTGCTTTAGACATGTTGAAGATCACCAACTCCATGGGTGAAGTTCACAAACTGCACACGCTCGGAGACAATCTGCTGGACTCTCAGATGGGATTAAAGAAAAATATTACTACTTATCTACGACATGGTGGTCCGAGAAACTGCTTCTGCTATGGACACGCTTTCTGAGTGTGCTCCCCATCCAGGGGCTGACAGACCAGGAGGCATGGTAAGTCCTGAAGGGGGCAGTAGACCAATGAGTGCAAAATGAGTCCTTGAAGGACAGGTTGAGTTCTGTAGAGGGTCAAAATGAGTCCTGAAGGGACAGGAGTTCTGTAGAGGGTCAGGATGAGCCTTAAAAGGACAGGTTGAGTTCTGTAGAGGGTCAGGATGAGCCTTAAAAGGACAGGTTGAGTTCTGTAGAGGTCGGTCAGGCTGTGGTAGACCAGAGCACTACCTGGCTGAAGGTTTTTGGTTGTTAATGAGCTGCAGATGATAATCATAATGTGAACTGTTTCTTTTCTCTGTTTCTGTCTGTGGTTTCTTCCGTTTATATTGTATATGCTGTTGTTTCAGTGTCTACAGGTTCCATGGTCACTGTACAAAATCTCAACACTAAAGGTCTGAACTGTGAACAGTGTCAGATTTCACCATTTCCATCTTCCCTGGAGACCAGCTGAGGACGAACACCAATGCTTGCAAGAGTGAGTCCACATACTTGATTTTTTGGGTCTCTCAACAGAATACTCATTTTAAAGAGTATGGTCTAGACTTTATCATATGAAAAGTGCCTTTGAGATGACTTTGTTGTGATATGGCTATATAAATAAAATTGAATTGAATACTGCCTATACTGTTTACTGGTCTCCACCGGCCTCTCCTGCTGATTGCTGGAGGACCAGTATAAACCCAATCTCTACTGGTTTGATCGTTAGGTTAACTGATGTTCATCTTTGTCTGTTCATCTCTGTTCGTCTGTCTACACGAAAAGGGCGGGTTACATATTCCATATACACTATCAATCAAAAATAAATCATTGCGACTCTAATGTCAAACAGCTGCACAAAGTCTGTTACCTGTTTGCTTTTTGTGATCCCAAGACCCAGTCAGTCTGTGCAGCCCAATCTCTTCTCCTCTCTGTGGTGTCTGTAGAGTGTAACTGTAACCAGCACTCAGACTCCCGTCACTGGTTATTATCGTGTTCATGGCTTCAGGAAATGTCAGCGATATGCTTAGACAACTGTCAACACAACACAGCCGGACAACTGTGAGCAGTAAACCATTTTATTACTGGGCCATCCAGAGAGACGTCAGAGACCCCAACATCTTGCCAAGGTAAGTTCAACCTGTATGATCTTGAGATCAGTGTTTAATATAAAACACAAATGTAGAAAACATCAGATTGATCCTTTAAACTGTAAACTGTTCTCGTGTCCTCTGCTCCTCTGTTGATTTAAACATGGAGGTTTGTTTTAATGATGCAGTAGTTTGTGTTTCAGCTCGTAACCGGTGACCCCCGCTCTTCGAATGGAGGAATATGTGACCGATGACGGATGTTCGAGCCGGTCTGATCGCCGGGTCAGTGTCGCTGTAAAGTCAATGTGGAGGGAGAGGCCACAGCGCTAAACAGGCATATTATGGGCTGAGTGATTTATCCTGAAGGCTGTTGTAAAAATGTAAATAACACCCATCCAGTAACAGACAACACTTACACAGAAAACAACAACACATATGTGCACAGATCGCATAATCAGGAAGATGCTCATCTGATGAGCACAAACATAAGACACAGCTGTATATACTTTTAATATCACAGCATCAATCCAGTTCATTGCTGTTGTTGTTGATGTATGTGGCTATTCTAACTGTGTGTCTGACCTGTTTCTAGCCTGCACCTGCAGCCCTCAGAACAGTTCCTGGAGGAAATCCTTGTGGGAGCAGTGAAACAGGAAGTTGTTTCTGTAAACGTTTGTGACCGGACGCAGACTGTGACCAATGTGTGGTGAGCAAATACATTTAATGATGTTACACAGAAACAAAAAATATGATTTAAAAAAAAGCCAGAGACATTAACACCAAAATTCAAACTGAACTTGAATGTGAACAACATCAAACTGGAATCAGACAAACGGAAGGAATTGTCACTGATGTTTGATGTTTTAATAAAAGACCTAGGACAATATGGGCGGTTGCTAAAAGGTTACTGATAAAAAATAATAATCTGTCATTTTGAGTTTCAGATGATGAAATCAAATATTCTTATTACACTTTGGAACTCATATCTGACAGATTAGTGATCTTAACATTGACTTTAACATCATATTATTGATAACTCACCTGGCAAAGGTGTATCTATTTTCTCTGACCGGCTCATTTAATAAAGCAGAAATACCATAAAAAATCATCTGTAACTTTATATTCTCATATCTTTAATAATGTTCAGTTAGATTAGAAAGCAGGTTTCTTCATGTGATCTGGAATAAAATGAGCTAACCCTAACCATTTACTGAGGAGACTAAACTCCAGGTTTGAACTGGAGTCACTGTTTGTGAAGGAGATGAAAGTCTGAATTACTTCCTCTGACAGCCTAAACCAGGTTTCATGACAGAAACACGCGGGAGGTCAGAAAATTACTTAATGACACGTCTGTAACATCTGCTGTGTGTGTGTTGTCAGTCTGAACACTGGGCTTCAGTAATGATATGGACGGCTGCAGACCATGTGACTGTGACCTCGAGGAGCCATCAACAAATCAGTGAGCGACATCCAAATCACTGCTAACAGCCAATCCGTTAACAAACTGCTAACAGCCTCCTCCACAGCGCCCTGGTCTTCCAACTTTCTAAGTCTTTGTGTCTTGTTCTGACACCATGAATGGTTTAGGATATGGTAAACAGAGGAGGACATGCATATTGATTTAAAATATGAGGATTACTTTTTCACTTTTTAGAAAGTCTCCTGAGGTCCTTGAGTTCAGTTGCTCATATGAAAAGGGACACAGTCTCAACCAGCTTCAAGTATTTGTATTTTTTCTGCAACACAAGAACAAATCACGGAGCTAGTGTGTGACCTGTGATGACAAGTCTCCTGCTGCTCCTTCCAACTCCACCTAAATAATTCCGTTGCTATAATTAGAAATTGTACTGTTATTAGTTTTATTACACATTAGCAGTTAATACTTAATTATCACTACTATCACTAATACTACTGTATTATTATTGGCATCATATTGCTACTTCCTTATATGGAACCCGTATATGCTATGTTCTTCTCCGCTATTCTTTACCCTCCACACACGTGATTTGGTGCTATATAAATAAAATTGAATTGAAGTACAAATAAAGAAGATAAAACATGAGATTATAAATTCAGATTATCAATACACAACAAGAAACATGCAGAACTAGATGTATGAAGTTGCTACTGCTAACAAACAGCAAGTTTTATCATCTGTACTCTTAACAGGGAGTTGGCTTGGAAACAGTTTTGTGTGATAATAGTTCATACGTTTTCATTTAAAGGTCTCCTTATTTCAAAATTCATATTCATGTAGTTTGAATCTCACCCATTCATCTTTCATCCTGTTTTTTTCCTTGTTTGTTAATTTTCTTCAGATGTCTGGATATTTTCCATCCTGCTCTTTGCTCTGTTTTTAGCTTATCTTCACTTCTTCATTTGTTCTCACATTTTCCACTTCCTGTTTTCCTGTGACCAGGTGAGTGGTCAGTGTATCTGCAGAGATCATGTTCGTCGTCACAAGCGATCAGGCCGAGTCTGGATTCTACTTCATCGCTCTGGACCATTATACCCATGAGGCTGAGGGATGCCAAATTTGACTCAGAGTCCTTTATTTACTTTGGACTCTGACCTTTGATTACCCTGGATGATGTCACTTTGAGAGTTTCTCATGTGAAACCAGGGCATAAAGCTCACTGTAAAAAAAAAAAAATTCATGCTAAATGGTCAGGAGGTTGTTCTATCAGGTTCATGTTTTCATTTTGTCTCTTTAGGAGTGACGGTGGTGCCAAGGTCTCACCTCAGGACCAGTCCCACCTGGACAGGTATTGGCTCAATAATGTCCCAGAGGGGGCCTTCCTGGAAGTTCTTCAGGACAACATCCCACCCATGGAGTACCACATTATCATCCGCTACTTGAGCCCTCAGGTACCATGCTCTCAGTAATTAATTTTTAACCTGCCAACTGTATACTGTCCAAGCATATTCATCAAATTTCAAATAATTATGCCCCAACCATGCCTCACGGTAGGCAAGGGTATTATCCAGGTGATAATAAAAAATTGGTGTTCACTACAGACATAGAGAGTTTGGAGTTCAAGTTTTGTCTCATCAGACTAGAGAATCTTTACCTCTTAAGCCTCAGAAATGAGTTTCAGTCCCATATTTGCCACAGGTGGACAACAGGAAGCTACATCGTACCACAATATGGAGAGCCACAGATTTCAGATTTTTGCCAGAGACTTAGTTTTGATTTTTGTTACATGTTTCTCACTTATCATTGGCGGATTAGGCTTAGATTGATGCTAAAAATAGCAGTTTTATCCATTTAAATTAAAAGTCACAACACAAAGTGAAGAAAAATAAACAAAGAAAGAAGAAAACAACAATAATGACGGGCTGAAGCATTCTAAAGTGTTTGTTGGTGCTGCAGCTGCCTGACCAATGGGAGTGGAGGTCCTGATGACCGTGATGAGGCTCTGGACCAGTTAGAGCAGACAGCCGCTGTATTAACACTGTACCTGATGACAACTGTAAATGATCTCTCTTCACCCTGGCTCACGGTAACAGTCAGCCATAACCTTTCCTTAAAAATACATTTATATATGACTCTATTTTCAACAGGAAATGTGTTTTTAAGACAGAACCTGGATTACTTCAACGTAATGAAGAAACGAGCAATGTATATTTGTATTAGGTTGAATCAAAATCTCTTTCCTCGTTGAGGCTTCACATGACAAAGTGTTTTTTAGACTCTAAATTCCTTACAACAGGTGGAACTCTGTCTCCCCAGGTGGTTCTTCCTGCATTCAGTTTACTTTTAATCTGGTCTGAACTACAGTCCGCCTCAGTTCATTGTACTCAGCCTCAGCGATGTCCAGTCTCCGCACACGCCATCGACTCAAGAGGAACTCTAAACCTTGGATCAAGGATGGAGTAGTTTAGATATTTTACCTAGATATTTAAAAGTTAGTTCACCCAGTCAGGCAGGAATGGTTAGGGTTAGGGTCTATGAAATTAGAATCCATTGAGTTGGACTGTTTTTCTGAACTGTCACTTTCCTAAGGGAAACATGGCTCAGAGTGGGGAGGATGATAATAACTCATTTGTTACAGATGTCAGACAATCAACTGTGTGCTGCAGAAAATTGAGATCAGGGAGGACGATGATAATTTAAAATGTACTTCTTTTCACGTGTCGCCCAACATGTGACATCAACATTTGAACCACAGAGTGTTTAAATGCTGGAGAAATGTATTCAGTCCAACAGCTTCAGCGCTGCAGATTTATTGGAACCAGACCGTGGGTCGTTTTGGTTTTTGTCTTCGATCCTGTTGGATGTCTCACTGTAAGTGGGCTCAAAGATGCCCGTAGACAGTGTGCTTTAGTCAGTCTCGTTTTTCATCTTCAGATCGTGTTGATGCCACATTGTAAGAACCTGGATATCTTCACTGCTCAGAAGGAGGAGACTCAGCCGGAACAGCGTTGGGAAACTTTCCAGTGTTATCGTTGTTTAGAGAATACAGAGCGTTGTCGGGCACACCAATGACAGACATTCGGCAGAAACTTCATCTTCAGCATCTCTGGCAAGCGCAATTGTGAGCCAAAGGTACATCAGTTCACCTTAACTGACACCCACTTTAATAATCCCATACTGTTCGAAAGCAAAGCTATTCAAAACCACTGATTTGGGTATTCTGAGCTCAAGACAGCAGAAAAGTAGGGTGTACATTACAACTTCCCGCCTAACTAAGGAGATATATTTACCAGACATTGGTGGATTCTTCTATGTGTGCCAACAGCCAGAGATTAGAAAAGTGATTTATAATAATTTAAACAGATAGTTACGGCTTTGCTGCTGTGACTACAGAAGTTTAAATATCAGAGAATCTAGCCTAAAACTTTAAAGCACTCTTTGAGAAGACTAGATTATGTTGTCATCAAACTGGACCCGCCTACATATCGTCCTCATGTCCACTCAAAGGATCAGATTAATTTTTTAAATCACTCATAATAAATGATTAAAGGTAGTGTGTCACTTTAGCAGCGTTTTCAAACATTAGTGATGACAAAATTCATGAGGTTTAATGAACTGGGGACTTGAGCACTTTTGGAACCAAACCTGCAGAGAAAAGTCAAGAGGTCTGAAGAATCTCTGTGTTCTTCTGCTGATTCTGACCTTGACCTCTGTGGAATGACAACAGGAGAATTTCCCTCTGGGTTTAATAAATTGTTATTCAGTTTTTTTTAACATGGATCTAGAAAGGCAAATGAATCCTGTCTCATACATTTCATACAGTTGTAATGAAAGGGCAATTCAAAGTGCTTTTACATAATGCACAAACAAAAAAGAAATGTATAATAAAAATATTAAAGTTGTGTGTGTACATGGCTCCTAGTTGGTCTGAATTCCATAATGATCTCCTTGGTCTTCTGGGTGTCACACACCATAGCAGTCAGGTGCTGGAGTCGTCCCTCGTTGGCCACCTTTTGTTGTCCTCTGCTCAGGACCAACCACCATGGTGTGTTATCTGTAAACTTGATTATGGCTGCTAGAGCCATGTACAGGAACAGGTTGTGGGCTCAGCACACAGCCGGTGTTCAGGGTGAGAGGAGGGGCGAGGTTGTTAACTTGGTCTGACAATCAGAAATACAATGAGATCAGCATGGAGGGGATTCACAGCTCAATGCCTTAGCTGAAGTCAGTGAACAGTATTCGACAGTTGGGAGTGTCCAGGTGAATCTGGGCAGAGTGGAACAAGCAAAAACTTTTTCGTCTTTCACTCACAAAGGAAAGGTCAAGCAAATGTATCCATATTTTTTATTAGATTTGATCTATGGAGCCAGATGGAGATGTAATGATATGTTATTAGACATAATGAATAACTTAACACAAACTTCAGATTTGTGGTTAATGAATGAATCAGAGATCTGCTCTAATCGGGTTTTAAAGAGGAATTGCTGGTCAGTTTGTGTCACAGAGAACAACAGTCATCCGCCTTCTGTCTTCACTTTGCATTTCTGACATAACAAAATGTCAGAATTTCTGCTGACTGAGAGTGTCATTCTAACACTAACACTTGATCCCTCTCATCATCACCATCATCATCATTTCTCTTCCTGCAGCCGTTTCATCTCCGCCTTCTCCTGTTGTTATTACAATCTCTGAGTGAAGTCACTGTCGTCTTGTTTCAGCTCAGCTAATTTCCTCAACAAGACTTGACTGGTTTTCCTTTTCCCTCCTCACATTCCTCAGATGTCTCCAGACCCTCCTGGCTCATTCATCTGTCATCACCTCTGTTTAAGAGCAGGATCTGTGCAGAGTGTATTTTTTCTTTGAGATGTTGAAGCTTGTTGTTTTCTAACATGTCTGTGTTGACTCATTTCAGAATGCCAGTGTGACCTCAGGGCCCTCAGCACTGTGTGACCCTCAGTGGGGGCCGGGGCCGTCAGGCCGCCCAATGTGGCTGGTGGAAACTGTGACAGGATGTGCTCCAGCCACATTCCAGTTCGGACTCAATTGCAGAGAGGTCAGAACTCAATCAATCTATGGCTGACTGGGTTATTGATAGATCTGATAATATATATTCTACATAAAACTATGAAGTTAATATACATGTGTTCAGCCACATTCCAGTTCACAGAGACTCCAACAGCTGCAGTATATTGCATATACTAAGTTTCACAACAATGAAAGCATTGATTTGTTGAAACAAAATCAAATTTTCAGACATCAAACATTGCTTTTCTCTCTGTTAATTAAGTCTTGTGCTTGTTTCTCAAAAACTCAAAAATCAATCATGAATGATCTAATGGGTGTGGAATTTCAAGGAGATGTGCCCAAAAATATTTTATTACAATTGTTGTCATGTGACCATCCAGATTGTTTCAGTGAGAAAGTTCCACATGTTTTCGCAGGATCTAACTGTATTTTTGTGTATGTACATGTGTTTCTGCAGCATGCAGACCTCAGGGTTCATAGAGTCACCAGGATCAGCTTAATGGTCAGTGTTTGTGTTACGGAGCATATGGTCGACAGGTGATCGCTGTCTGCCTGGTCACTGGGGTTTCGCCCGCCGACCACCCTGCTCCTGCAATGGACATCGCCTGACAGCTGCGACCCCAACACTGGTGTACCGTAGCGACTGCAACCACAGCACCGGACACAGCTGTGACAGGCACAACAGTCAGTCAGTCAGTCAGTCAGATAAATTGTCAATTCAGTCAGTCAGTCAGATAAATTGGTCAGTCAGTCAGCCGTCAGGTAATTGGTCGATTGAGGATGACGTTTGCACAGACAAAACACAAATACAAACTACACTGAGGATATTGGCTTACTCAG
Organism: Lates japonicus; assembly: GCA_033238685.1. Classification (NCBI taxonomy): domain Eukaryota; kingdom Metazoa; phylum Chordata; class Actinopteri; family Centropomidae; genus Lates; species Lates japonicus. Next base: position 122,575 of record BRZM01000407.1, on the reverse strand, counting down.
AGAAACAGGTTACTCAGGTGATCATGTTTACTGGCGCAGATCAGAGATCAGATTCTTGTTGTCCTCCTGACTTCCCTGCCATTCCGTGTTCAGGTGTCTGGATGGTTACTTATGGCGACCGGTATTGGGGTCAAGGTGACTCATTGTCGCCCCGTACAAGTCCTGATGGCCCCGCAGCCAGCGGCAGTTCGCAGGAAGTTAATAATGTCAGTAGCTTACGACTCCCCAGCAGGCTGCCTGTGTCTGCAACACCGGATACAGAGGTAACAACTCTACTGATGAAGAAGTTTTCTGGGCCAAACTGTTTTTTAACCTGAAACAGAATAAAACAAATGTAACAGTTAAACTCTGAGAAACTCAGAGAAATCAGAGAATGATGAACCAAGGTAACGGTTGCACAGTTGTTGTAAAAAATAAACCTTGCATTTTTTCTTTGCTATCAGTCAGGGTAGACAGTCATTATTCGTGACAAACAGGGTTTTATTTGAAGAATGGAGGCTCTGTGACGAAGTTTGATGTGGAAGCCAGAGAGCAGGGAATGTGAGGTGGACTGTGGTCTGTTATTACAGCAGGGAAATAAGTTGTTCAGGCTGAAGTCGTCAGTTGCCGACATGAATCAATTAACTTATTGATCCTCCACCTGACTGGAGAGGAAAATATTCTTACGAAGTTTATTACTGGTACTTATCTTTGTATTAAACTGTAGGAAAAGATAACAGTGGCTTGAAGGCAACAGGTTCAAACAAAGCTCCCGTTCTAAACTAGAGGAGGAAAGAAACTGGAAGGAGCTCGCTAACAGCTGCAGGTGTAAACACTGTAAACAGGTTCAAACTGGTAAGACAGTTAAAGTACTGAAAGCATTGGACATGTGGAAATTCAGTTAAGTTCTGTAAAGTTGAATTTCACTTTAAATACTGTGTGGCGCTGAAATGTCAGCTGAAGGGTAAAATAAAAGCAGCTGAGATGAAGTTAATGTCTCAGAATCAGTTATATAAACACTGACATTAGTCAGACTGTTAAAAGTTAAGGAAGAAATCAGATGAAGTGTACCTGATGAAGCATAAGGAAAATTTATTCATCTTTTTATTTTTAATCAAGGAGTAAAGATGCTAAAATGATTGTTTTCTAAACCATGAAAGCAGCTGGAAATGTCAGTAAAAGAGATGAATGCTGAAACAACTTTTTGTCGACAGTATGATATCTGTAACGGTCTCTGCCTTCACCTTCTCAGGTGCTCACAGATGAGTGCTCACCTGGCTTATGGAAACCCCAGAACCGGGGGCAGTGTCAGCCCTGTCATGCAACAACAACACATGTTGACCCAGAACTCATGATGCTCAAACTGGCGAGTGTCTGCGCTGCCTGGTACCACAAGTAGGGCGCCGCCTGCCACAGCTGCAAACTGGGTTACTATATAACGCCTGCTGCAGGACTGCAGAGTAAGTATGTCATCACGAGAGACCAGTATGACCAGTAGTGATCCAGTACACAGACCAGTAGGATCCAGTACTCATGTAGTCGATGTTCAGACAGGTTGTAAATGAAACCCCTGTTAAGAAGGGATGAACAAGATAGAACAGAATAACAAGATTAATCAAACCTTGATTTAACATTTTTTGGCAAAATCTGAATGAAATTCAATAAACTCTGATTGAAATCTGCATCAAATTGAATAAAATCTTTTATGAAATCTTGACTGAAACACAGATCTAAATCTTGATATGAGGTCTAGACCAGAATCTAGATTAAATTTTTTTCTATTTCTAAAATTTTACATACAAATCCTGGATGAAGGTTTTTGTTCACAGAAAGGTGTTTGTAAATCAGTTGGGCAGCGATCCCTCCAACCGTCCATCATTCATGACTGTCACTGTGACCATAGTGCCGTCAGTGTCACTGCGCCTCGAACGGGGTCGGTCAACACTGTGACCGCTGGCGTGCCCGGACACCTGGAACATGGCGAGCGTCAGCTGCTGTCAGACCTGCGATCAGGACCCAAACACCGATGGGATGTCCTGCAACGAAAAGGGACGGCCTACAAAAATTCAAATGTTGTAGTTCATGGAAATAAATGTCTTTGTTGTGGTTTGTCTTGTATTAGTTCACAGATCTTGTTGTAAGTTCTCAGCTGTGGTGATATTGTGTATACACAGCCTCACCTCTGACACTGTCAAGCAGAGAGAAATTCTTTACTTACTGCTGTGTTCCTCAACAGACACCAGGACCTGTATCATATGTTATTTATCTGGCTCAGCCTCACCTCTGCTCTGATCTTATATAAACACAGACCAAGTGTCAGGTCACCGGATATTTTTACCATATCACATGTTCAATGAGTGGAGTAGCCAGGGCTCATATCCTTTAAATCAAACTTTGAATTTCATGTGAAGATTTAAAAGACTACTCACATAATCACAGTGACTTAGTGACAGTCTTCCAGGTCCCGTTTGTATATTCTGATTATTTTTCTGTTGAGTTCTAAATATAAACCGCTGGTTTCATCTACAGATCAGTATTGCGTTCCACACCCGGCTTTGGAGGAAGAACATGCAGCGAGGTAGAGTTTTTCTGGGGAGACCCAGAGATCAAATGTCAATGTAGGTGCACTGCACATGTTCACTACCTGAAACCAGATCACTGAGTACATATATACAGAGAGGTCGTCAGTCAAAACAAGTGTCTTTGTAAATTTCATTGTTACTGAGACATGAAAGCGTTTATTCACTTTATTCCTTTTCACATTTGCACTGAATGAACGTTAACTCGTCCCTGACACGGCAGAGTCCAGAGTCCAGATCTGATTCCAGAGTCCAGATCAGTTCAGATCTGAGCTCAGAAACCAGACTGGGGTCCAGATCTGAGCCCAGAGTCCAGACTGTTCAGATCTGAACCAGAGTTCCATGAAGTGCTTGACTTGTTTTAGGAAAACAGAGACCACAAACCAGACCTTTTCAGCAAGCCAGCATCGCGGGGGAACATTGCAGCCCCAGCATGCTATGCTATTCGACTCATATTAAGTCCAGATGTTGCTTGAGGCCCCGCTGGTCCCATCGCCATGGGAGACAAGCATTCAGAAATCTGTCTGAACCCAAATATCCCTGAACCACAAAGAGGCTTTGTTAGTGAAGCAGAGCTGAGGCCAAGGGAAGGTGGAGGAAGGAAAGAAAAGAAAGAAGGGCAGAATGATGGTTGAGAGGAGATTGAAAGAAAGAAACAAAGAACCTGTTGAGAGAGAGAGAGTAAGACAGAGGAATGCAAGAAAGGAAGAATAAAAAGGAAGAATCAAAGAAAGGTGGAGGAAGAGGAAACAAAATAAGGATGGAGAAAAGAAAGACATTTAAAGGAAATAAAGAAGGGAATAAAGTGGGAAGGAGAAAATGAGGAAAGAAAAACTGCTAAACTAAAAGACTTAATTAAAGACACAAATTGGACGTGGAAACCAGACTGTGAACCTCGGAAACATCTTCACAGTCTCATCCTCTCCAACAATAACTGTTCACATCACCGTTCGTCTGTAACTGTCTGTATCTGTCAAATAGCTGTCTGTATATCTGTCGTTAACTGTCTGTATATCTTCGCTCGTAACTGTCTGTCTGTCTGACTGTAAATTTCTGTAACTGTTCAATTCAGGGTTGTCGCAGCTGAAAGAAGTCAACTGTTTGATGTAAACCAGATGTTAAACACACACACACACACACATCCTCCCCTCACCAGATGTTATTTGTTGAACAGGAAGTCCACCAGTTTGTCTCAGACCTTCCTGTAAAATCTTTTAGTGTAATGTAAAAGTTCGGACCTCCGAAAACAACATCCTCCACAGACACAGAGTGTTCACTATGTTGTCAGGCTTTCCATATGTGTGTGTCTGTGTGTATTGTATATACAGTATACACAGTGTTGTCATGAAGTTCTGTACACATTTGTTTTGTGTTTGTTTTGAAATTACCATTTCTTCAACACAAAAGATTTCATCAATCAACAGTTTGAATGAAAAAAGTTGAATCTTGAAATATGTTCACGGGTCATATATAATTAGTATTTGGTGTGTCCTCGTTTTGCTTACTGCCAGTATGGGTTGCGGAGTTGACATGGACCATATTATCCACCATGATCTGACATTGTCTTAAAGAGCTTATTGTGGTGTCCCAGAATGCTTTGCTTTCAGTCTTCAAGTGCCCTTATTAAATGTTGAGTGGGCTGAGGTCAGGGACTGTGATGAAAGTTCATAATAAGGACTACTACTTTTTAGGCTTTGAGAGGTGTTTAAGAACTTTCCGACAAAGATGTGCACACCAGACCGTGTGTAGCACATGTGTGCCTCTGTGTAAGATGTTAGTCACAGAGTCAGTAAAACAAAGTGTCTGACACCAAACGCAATAATTGGGTATTTTAATCAAACAAAGCAATGTTTCAAATAGAGAGTACATGTAAATTGAATGAAGTACAACAG
>BRZM01000407.1:65898-106923 GCA_033238685.1 Lates japonicus | reverse complement strand
TCTGTACTAACCCTCTCTCCTCTGTATTAACTCTCTGTCAGAGAGGCCCTGAGCCCCCGTGACGCCCATCACAGCGGCCGCTTCCCGTCCCCTGTACGGTCCAAGGTGAACCTGGCTGGGACTTTGAAGTCCCATAACGGAGGACACTTACACCAAGCATGGAGATCAAGGTACCAGAACCCAGCTGAGCAGTAGAACCCAGCAGAAGACTGTAAGAATTTTGAGTCCTCCTGTCTTCTGTGATGCTGAGTCCAGTGTTGCCTGAAACAATCTGAGTCCAGAAACCGTCTAGAGTCATTCCTACTGCCCACTGTGACGGTGGGAAGAGAAGAGGGACCCACCCCAGCTTGATGCAGCACCACAAGAGAGGTGCAATGCTAGCAGGCATTCTTCTATGATTCCACATCTTCATGTCCAGCTGTCAGTCCTTTCTCTAAAGGCCCAGCTAGCCCGCTTAACACCAGCTTTATCTACCTTGAAGCTGAGCAGAGAAAAGAACTGATAATCAAAACACAAGATGGGCCCAGCAGGAAAAACACCCAGAAACCTAGAGCTGACATCAGGAGCCGACCTGGCCATGTCTTTGCGCCATCGCAGCCAGGCTAGCTTGGAGTAACTCTGTTCTTCCTATCTGTAAAACTAAACCGCAGCGCCAAGGAAAACAGTGAGAGACTCAGAGAAACAGGATTTGTGTTGGTCACCAGTTAAGAAGTGGATCACTGCAGATCATCAGAACCTCAGTGGAGTTCAGTAGAACCTGGGTTCTCTAACCTCTGTCTCTCTCTCAGGTCACGGTCACAGTCACTCTCTCTTTAACGGCAGTCTGAATCATGGCCACAGTCACGGACACGACCACCACAGCAAACACGGACACGGACATGGACACAGCCATGATGATCATGGACACAGTCATGGAGGACACGGACACAGCCACGAGGAGCCACACTGTCACGGTGAGTGTGTGTGAGACACCTGGACAGGTGAGACTCAGAGAGGAAGCAGCGGTCTGTTCTCACTCTGCTGTTGTTGTTTCAGATGAGCTGCTGCACACGCCGGGGAAAGGCTCCAGTAAACAGATCCTACAGGGTGAGGACAGTCACATGACCAACACGTTTATACACACAGGAATAATCCAGATCAATAAATCATGTTGATATGTGAGCTTTATACATGTGTCATGTGATCAGATAAACTTTATTTAAACACAACACAGAGACAGCAGCTCATTAAACTCAACCTGCACCAGCAGAGGGCGCTCACACTCCACACAGCTGTGGACTAAGGTCTGTGTGTGTGTGTGTGTGTGTGTGTGTGTGTGTGTGTTGCAGGCGTCCTCCTCCACATCATCGCTGACACTCTGGGTAGCATCGGTGTGATCATCTCTGCTCTGCTGATGCAGAAATACGACCTGATGATTGCAGACCCCATCTGCTCCATGCTGATCGCCATCCTCATCGGAGTCAGGTGACCCTCTCACACACACACACACAACCAGCTGCCATCACTGCGTGGCCAATGAGACCACACTGACTGACAGCTGTGAAGGGGGCGGGGCCAGCTGTCTCTTTGTTGTGGGCGTCCGTCGCCTCAACAGTCAACAAATCAGCTCGTCTCTCTGGATAATGACCGACTGTGGGACATAGTGGACGAACCACAGACAGAAGAACAGACTGACCTTTAAAACACTTTAAAGAACCCGAAGAACCCACTGAACCCCGACAGTGGAGACTACAACATCTCAAAAGAACCTCCCAGAACTTCCTCAGTAACCAGGAGAACCTCCTCAGTGACCAGGAGAACCTCTTTAAGGATTCTCTAGAACTCTCAGACAGTCAAACAGAAAATCTGAATGTTTGTGTGACTTTTTGTGCAGCTTTAAAATGCGGTAGTGTCCCTGAACTCACCATCAGAGGAACATTCCAGTCCTCTGATGATGAGGATGATGAAGCTAACTGAACAGTGTGATGGATGCTGTGTCAGGTTTCAGAGCAGCAGCAGCAGATCGATCTGAACCTGATGGAAAATGTTTCCTCTGATGTAAAGAATGTGGAGTTGGTCTTTAACAGGCTCTGACGAGCCAAACCACTGGGACCGTCCTGGAAACAGTCCTGGAGTCTGGCCTGGTCGTCTGGTCCTGGGGATGTAAATGCGGCGGTCAGATTTCCCAGAAGCCCCCGTGATAAATGCGCTGATGTGGTTTGATAGGCTGGAAGTGAACGCAGCTGCAGATTCAAGCGTCAGCAGAGCGAGGAGCAGAGCGGAGCTGTGGTCAGCTGAGAGGCCTCCACACGACCACAGGCATCAGGTTACTGCAGCTGGAAACTGCTGCAGCCTCAGTCCACACACAACCTCACTGACACTCACACACCAAACTCCAGCTGAAAATCAGTCGATTCTGGAGGAACAGCTCAGGTCGTCAGATACTGTACCAGTATTCGTACTTCATCATCCTGTAGAGACAGAATGGACGGAGCAGTGGTTGTACTTACAGCACTTATAGTAGTAGTAGTAGTAGTAGTACTGTATATCTTGTAGTTGTACTTGTTGAAACAGTAGCTGTGTTGGGTAAAACTCAGACCAAACTCCAGCTGAAAATCAGTTGATTCTAGAGGAACAGCTCAGGTCTGATCAGTCGCTGCTGACATGTTCACTCTGACCTCTGACCTCTGACCTTCAGCGTGGTGCCTTTACTGAAGGAGTCCATCGGGATCCTGATGCAGCGGACCCCTCCCTCTCTGGACCACGCCCTGCCTGAGTGTTACCAGAGGGTGAGTACTGACCCCGCCCCCAGCAACACCTGGAACCCCTCTGGCCAGGTGTCTGTAACCTCCAGTGTTCTGTGTGGCGGACCGGTCTAATTGCTAGGTCTGTTGTGTTGCATTCAGGTGCAGCAGCTGCAGGGAGTGTACAACCTGCAGGAGCCTCACTTCTGGACTCTGTGTACGGACGTTTACATCGGTACATTAAAGCTGCTCGTCGCCCCCGACGCCGACACCCGCTGGATCCTCAGCCAGACTCACCACATCTTCACACAGGTACCTGAACACACCGCGTCTTAACACAGGTACCTGAACGCACCGCGTCTTAACACAGGTACCTGAACACACCATGTCTTAACACAGGTACCTGAACACACCATGTCTTAACACAGGTACCTGAACACACCATGTCTTAACACAGGTATTTGAACTCACCACATCTTAACACAGGTACCTGAACGCACCACACACTAACTCAGGTACCTGAACACACCACATCTTCACACAGGTAGCTGGACACAGGTTTATACTGATGGTGTACTAGTATAACAGTAGTATCAGTAGTAGTAGTACTATCAGCAGTAACACTGTGAGCAATATTTACAGTAGTACTCATCTGTCCTGCTTGCAGTAGTAGTAGCAGCAGTAGTACTATCAACAGTATTTGCAGTAGTATCTACCTGTTGTCTGCAGTAGTGTTTGTAGTATCTGCTGTAGTAGTAGGAGTACTATCAGTAGCAGTAGTAGTATAGTAGTATTGACAGTAGTATTTACAGTAGTATTTGCAGTTGTACTCACCTGTCGTCACAGTAGTAGTAGTAATAATATAGTATTTGTAGTATCAGTAGCGGTAGTAGTACTTGCAGTATTTGCAGTAGTACTCACCCTGTGGTGCATTCACAGGCCGGGGTTCGACAGCTCTACGTTCAGATCGACGTAGCGGCCATGTAGAAGCTCCACCTCCTTGATGACACCTGGGACCAATCAGATTCAGTCTGCTGCTGCAGATGACCCCCCCTGAACCCCCCCCCCCCAGAGAGACTGGGACCAGGGCTGGGGGGGGGGGTGCCACACTGAGAACTGTGACCTGATGAACTCAAACAGTCCCTCCCCCTCCTCTTTTTTATTTTACCTGTCTGTGACGGCGGGCAGTCTGACCCTGACCCCCCCCCCCCCGGAGCAAAGTGCCTTCATCATCAATCAGAGACAATCTGGGCCCCTCCCCCTCCTCTGTGACATCACCAGACCGCTGCCAGCTGATTGGTCTGTGGTGAGTGAGTGTGATGTCACAGCGTGTTTTTAATGTGCCAAACCATGTGACCAAACATGTGACCAGACCATGTGACCACTCACAGGGTCTCAGTCTTTTTTTTTCAACTGTAATAAATCATCTGATTATTGATTATTGATTGCAGCTTTATTGATTGACAGTTTGAATCAGACCTCATCTCCACCTGGAGCTCACCTGGATCTGATCACCTGGGGGGGGGGGGGGGGGCTTTAACTGGACTCTGGATGTGGGTCAGACCAGGTCCAGGTCCAGATGTGGTTTGATCCAGATCACAGGTTAGACCAGGTGGAGTCAGTGTAACAACCTGAAACTAAGTCAGACTGCTCAAGGATTTCCAAAATATTCCAGGATTTTGTGACATTAATTTAGAACCACAGTGAGGTCATTAAAGGTCAGATCAGAGCTGATCTCAGATCAGACTGAGGGTCTGTGTAAACAGGTCCAGGTTGGTCCCTGTGTCCCTGAGGGTCCTCTCAGGTGTGTGTTATGAGGAGAACGTGGAGCTGTCAATCTGGATCAGGTTCTCCAGGGCTCCTGGTTCAGCGTTCAGTCTCAGCAGATCCACCTCCAGTGGGTGGAGTCTCCCGGTGACGACCAGCGAGTGCAGCGGAGCGCCCAGGTCACATGACGCCAGCTGACGTAAAGGCGCCACATGGATCGACTGGTTGTCGGCACCAAGCCGGGCCACGCCCACACACACCGTGTCCTCCGTCACACCTGGAGGAGAGGAGGGGGTTAGCATGCTAACAAACAGGCTAATAATCAGGCTAACAGGTCACCTCAGGTCATGTGACTGAGGTGAGCGGAGCTTAACTTGATATCAGACGATGTATCACTGTCCATCATCAGACCTGGTTCAGTGTGTGTGTGTGTGTGTGGTGATGAACAATCAGAAGACAGGTGATCAGCTGATCAGGTGTGACTCACCCAGCTCCTCCCCCTCCTCCCTCCTCCTCTGGATGATCTGGATCAGCTGATCGGCGGCCTGGCTCACTGTCATGAAGCGAGGAGGCTCGAAGATCTTCCTCCCTCTGAGACGACAACGACGACACGTTAACACACAGTAACACACAACACTGACCCAAGATCAGCCTCAGAGTCAGGATCTAATCTGATCCACTCCAGGTCCAGGTCCAGGTCCTGGTCCTGGTTCTGGTTCTGGTTCTTACCTCATCATGTTCTCGATGCTCTGCTCTTTGACTTTGATATCTGTCGATAAAAACACATCAGAAGTCAGATCAGAGAAACATCATGATCAGGTGGAGGAAAACCGGTCCTGGTTCTGGTGTTGATTCTGGACCAGGGACTAAAATCTGAACAATTAAGAGAAACACAGGGTTGTTTTATCACCAGTTTAACAGGTTCATGAAGCCTGTTAGACCTGAAACTGATTCAGGGACCTGCAGTGTTCTGAAGCAGCAGACTGAGGGATGATAGATTCAGGGACCTGCAGTGTCCTGAAAGCAACGAACTGAGGATGATCGTTCAGGGACCTGCAGTGTCCTGAAGGAAGCTACAAAAACTCCAGCCATGATGCCTCCTGACAAACCAGACTCAGGAGGAGAACAGGACCTGGACCAGACTGTGTTCAGTCGGAGGAGACCTGCTGACCTGGACTGAGGGAACTGAACCTGTCACGGTCGAGGGAGAGGAGGACTCACCCAGACCTGACAGAGGTCTGAAGGTGGTCCAAGAGGATCAGGGAGGATAGGGTGCCCTGAGATCCTGAAGGATCTGGATTCTGTCACAGCCGTTTTCTTCAGTGTCAGGTGGAGGTGGAGTGGGACCTGAGGTCCCAGACCAGAGAGGGGTTCACATTTACAGAAAGGGGACAGGAGGTGAGGTCCAGACTGGGTCCTTGGATCCAGGAGGGGCCTCCTCAGACCCTGTCTGTTCAGCAGACCTGTATCAGGCCTCATGTGGACCTGGTCAGCTCCACAGGAAACAAAGAGCAGGCGGTGAGTTCAGGTGTCAGCTGATGATAAATGAGCGTCTGAGTTTTAAATAATGTTTATCGATGAAGACGAACACACACACACACACACAGTGCGTTACACAAACAGTCACCAGGTTTATTCTCCCACAGGAGGTGGGGGTCCCTGGGGAGGTTGTGTGTGTGTGTGTGTGTGTCGGGGGGGTGGGGTGGGAGTGATTGATGTTCTGGATAAACGAACACCTGGTAGTGCTCGAGCCGCTGCTGGACCTGAATGCACCATCACATCAGAATGTGTGTGTGTGTGTGTGTGTGTGTCTCACCGAACTGTGTGTGTGTGTGTGTTTGTGTGTGTGTCTCACCAGCAGACACTTTGTGTGTGTTTGTGTGTCTCCTGTAGACACAGTGTGTGTGTGTGTTGTGTGTGTGTCTCACCCTTAGACACAGTGTGTGTGTGTGTGTGTGTGTGTGTGTGTGTCTCACCCAGCAGACACAGTGTGTGTGTGTGTGTGTGTGTGTGTCTCACCCTTCAGACACAGTGTGTGTGTGTGTGTGTGTGTGTGTCTCACCCAGCAGACACAGTGTGTGTGTGTGTGTGTGTGTGTGTGTGTGTGTGTGTGTGTGTCTCACCCAGCAGACACAGTGTGTGTGAGTGTGTGTGTGTGTGTGTGTCTCACCCAGCAGACACTTTGTGTGTGTTGTGTGTGTGTGTCTCTTAGCAGACACAGTGTGTGTGTGTGTTTGTGTGTGTGTGTCTCACTTGTAGACACAGTGTGTGTGTGTGTGTGTGTGTGTGTGTGTGTGTGCAGCAGACACAGTGTGTGTGTGTTGTGTGTGTGTGTGTCTCACCCATGAACACAGTGTGTGTGTGTGTGTGTGTGTGTGTCTCACCCAGGGCAGTGTGTGTGTGTGTGTGTGTGTGTGTCTCACCCCTTGAACACAGTGTGTGTGTGTGTGTTTGTGTGTGTGTCTCACAGCAGACACAGTGTGTGTGTGTGTGTGTGTGTGTCTCACCCAGCAGACACAGTGTGTGTGTGTGTGTTTGTGTGTGTGTGTCTCACCTTGAACACAGTGTGTGTGTGTGTGTGTGTGTCTCACCCAGCAGACACAGTGTGTGTGTGTGTGTGTGTGTGTGTGTGTGTGTGTCTCACCCCGGGCACAGTGTGTGTGTGTGTGTGTGTGTGCTCGCAGCAGACACAGTGTGTGTGTGTGTGTGTGTGTCTCGCAGCAGACACAGGTGTGTGTGTGTGTGTGTGTGTGTGTGTCTCACCCAGCAGACACAGTGTGTGTGTGTGTGTGTGTGTGTGTGTGTGTCTCACCCAGCAGACACAGTGTGTGTGTGTGTGTGTGTCTCACCCAGCAGACACAGTGTGTGTGTGTGTGTGTGTGTGTGTCTGTAGACACAGTGTGTGTGTGTGTGTGTGTGTGTGTGTGTGTGTGTCTCTGTAGACACAGTGTGTGTGTGTGTGTGTGTGTGTGTGTCTCTCACCCAGCAGACACAGTGTGTGTAATCAACTCTCCTGTTCTTACAGATCTTGTCATTAGTAACTCTCAGGTCTCCCGTCTGTCCAGAAAACCAACATTGCCGTCTCCCCAAAAGTTATACAGCTGACACACACACACACACACACACACACACCTCCTGAATCGTGTCTGCGTGGTAAACAGTTTCAATCTGAAGGAAACAACGTTCAGATCAAGCGATCTGATTTTACCTGAACTAACCATAACCCATTCACTGTTTAACTGAATTACACTGCTTTACCCGGAAATTACACTGCTTTTTATTTTTGAAAGTTAATATCAGTGTGTTTTCATATACACAGACTCAATTTCTGTGTGTGTGTGTGAGCAACAGCTGTGTCTGCTCTGTCTGACAGAGTATTGTGGGGGTGGCACAGGCAGCGAGGGGCGATAGGATTGTGAGTCCCAGTAAGGCAATGTTTCATGCCCCGCCCCTCTGTTAACATATGACAGCATCCAGAGGAGAGTTGTTAGCATTAATGCTAATCCTGACTCTGTGTGTGGACAGCTGGGTCCTGCTCTCTGATTGGCTGCTCTGACAGGTCTGTTGATGAGGTCACGTGCGTGATGCGTTCTACTGATGACAACAACATCAGTTTCAGGAGCGAATGGGACCGGAAGTCGGGCCTCGAACTCGAGCTCTGACTGACGGAAAACACCACAGATGACCATGAGCTGGACCTGAGGCCGCAACTTTTCTGAGCGAGGTAACTGTCTTATCAGAGTAACTTCAGGAGTAACTTGGTGACATCAGGTACTATACTACTACTCTGTGCACTATGAAAGGTGGACAGGTTTTACCTGAGGTCTCTGCTGCCATGGTAATTTAAACTGCGTCTCTAAACTGCTCGAGAGCAGTTTTATGTTCGTCGTTAACTCTGTGTTACTGGTGTTACTTCTGCCTAACTCCACTTCACAGGTGGAACAACCAATCAGCAGAGAGAGCTGACTCTGCAGGATGCAGAGTTCTCTAAGACGTCAGTCCCCCCAACCCCACCCCACAAAAAAAAAACAGTGTATGTAGTGGACCAGTAGAAACATGTGGACCAATAAATGGTGTTTTATGCTCACATTTTCAATTTCAGTTATTTTAATTTGTTATTTTTCTTGCAGCCAAGCAGCAGGGTGGTATCGTGGTGTTGATATATTTCAATAATAATTTTAAATGAGAACATTATTGTCCTGACAATATATTATGACGAGCTGTTGTAATTATAGACTACAGACAAAACGTACAGCATTAATGATGGAAATATGAATGTGAACCACTTTTATAGAATGTTTCTATTTGATCGGGTTCAGTTTCCTGAGGCTGAAATACTGTTAACATGATTCATACTCAACATAACAGCATTACATTCCTTACATATACAGCCTGAGTGTTCCAGGCGAACATCATTAACAGTAACAATAAATTCTCGGACATGTGACCCACGTGTTGACTAATCCAAGCTCTGAGAAATCATCACATATGTTCTGTGTCCTTACATCTCATATTACAGATGAAGAACCCAGAGAACAAGTGACCAGATCCCTGTCTTTGTTGGTTTGACATTGTGTCGTTAGGTCTCTTCATTCCTCTAAACCCACAGAATTAGCGATCGCTCTCTTCATCTGGAGATACGGTGCTAATGAACACGCTACTAACTCTGATTAAGTTAACACCGACTCAACCTGGAAAGGCATCTGAACCACCGTCGTACCGTTTTAACACAGATTGAGGCAGTCAGGTTTTGTCAACCGACTTTTCACTGATAACCTGAGTTAAACCAGAGGTTAACTCTCTTCATAGTACTGGCCTCTGGACCTGGACCTGTGTCCAGGTGTGTGTCGTGCCTGCAGACCGCAGCAGCCCACTCGTTCATGATGGGCGTTATGAATGACTCTATGCAGTGTCAGCATTCACTGCTCTGAGGACCAGGTCACTGTGGGTGGTGGCTCTGCAGGAAGGTAACCTGGAAACAACAAACAAGATGTTAGATGTTTGTCGTCAGTGCTAATTAAATTGAAGGTCAGAGGAGCTGCGCCTTTCGGCTCTTCATGTAAACTGTTTGGTGGAGGTGGAGGTGGAGGCGGGCGTCGGGCGAGCTGCACTCTGTCGTGCTATAACTCAGAACCACAACAATCAGACCTCAGATCACCAATGGCATCGATGGCGGCTCGGTCTGACTCACCCGGGCAATTTCCGCCCCGCAGGAACGCCCACGTCCACCACGTCGGCGTCCTTCCAGATCTCCTCCGCCCCCTGTTCCTGGTCTCTGTCTGCCGGATCATGCTTTCCATAGTACTCTCCTGAGGGCGACACAGGAAGAGTTCAGGTCAGACCTGGACCTGTTCGGAGCCTGAGACAGCAGTGAAGAAAACTTAATCAATAATCTCTGATCAAAGATCAATAATCAAACATCAGCACAGAGAAAGCGACTACGTGAGGGACAGGTCTGGTCCGGGTGTTGACTGTGTGTGTGGGGGGGTCTCATCAAACTGTAACCACAGGCTGTGATCTCTGGATCAGGATTGGACAAGAACATGGCCTGGGTCTGATCAAGGTCCTGATGTTCAGGCTCAGACCTGTAGATTCACTGGAGGGACCAGGAACTGGTGCCTGTGTTAAACAGTCCACCATTTCTAATCAGTGAGGGGGCTAAACAGCAAACACACACCCCACAGTAAACAGCCCCACTGACTCACAGAGCCTCCTTGCCACCGTCAGGACAGGGTGTGAGCTCAGGTAAACCCCTACTTGCCTCCTCACCGCCTCCAGACCCTTCACCGTGATGTCACGCAGCGTCTCCGGAAAACTGAGCCGATCAGATACAGCATCCTGTCGGCTTCACTCTCGCTCAGAGCTGCTTGATGAACCCGGAGCCGCAAAACCTGAAAAACGAAACCTTTAACATTGGTTTCTACATTCACGTGTCGCCTCCGGTGGACTGACTGAATACGACCTGCCGGAAAAATGTTTATGGTTCACGACGTTACGACCGCGTTATGTTCCGCTCTGACGTCGACGTGTTCCGCCGGTTTCCGTGGAAAAATCTGTGTTAATAAAAACGTCGCTCATGGTGGATTCCTTGTTGATGAAATATGATATAAATGATACTTTTGAAACCACAGGACACACTCTTTAGTTCGGCATACATGTAATAAACGGGTTATTTATATTTTACAGAAACCTTTAACTTGAAATGTGTTTGTCTCCACTACCGACCTGTACGTTGAGTTTCCTTGTCAGTTAATGTCAGTGAGAATCAAAGCTTTTATTGGATTTGATCTGTGCCGAACTGTAGATACTCTCCTCGTGTTTCAGGAAGGAAAAGAATCGTTTAAAGAGACCTTTTTAAAACTGATTTAAAAGATAAACAAACAAAAAATACTAAAAATTATATAGATGGACGCTGGTTGTTAGTTATTCTGATAAAACAGTGTCTCTGTTCTAATAATCTGATCACTCGGTGTAGATGCACTGAAGGTTTATTTCTCAGTAACCCCCCTCTGGTGCTTTGGCCCCTTCCTGGTTGTTTCCATGGTAGCAGCAGCTCGGCGTGTGAGAACAGTTCAGTTGTGAATGAGTCAGTGGAAAAGCATCTCTGTCTCTCTCTCTCTCTGTCTCTCTTCACAGTCTATTTCTCCCTCGTTCGCCTTATTTGTGGTAAACAGGCCTCTGTGGACCATTTAATCCCTTCACTCTTTTAAACTGGGAATGTTAATGACTGGGATGATTTGGGTTACATAATGAGCTCTTCTCCTCTGTGTGTGTGTGTGTGGGGGGGCGTGGAGAAGAGATTGTGGTCTTTGTTGCTGTGATTCAGGTTTTGTTCTAGAAACCGGTCATCCAGAAGATCGGCTTCGTCTCTTGCTGTTTCTCTGCGGCCTCCAGATCCGGGTCCTGGTCCTAGTGCAGTCCTGGTCCTGATCAGACTCAGACTCATCAAACTTTCACTCACAAACTTCAGAATAAAAGCTCTTTTATCTGAGCAGCTGATCCTGCAGTCTGATCACTGATCAATAATCAATAACACTGGAGCTGGATCAATAAGCAGAGACGTTAGTGTCAGACAAACAGACTTTTATTCTGAAGTGAAGTGAAGGTTTTATTTTGAAAGTCCTGACAGGAAGCTGAGAGAGGTTTGATGAAGGTGTGTCCAGGTGTGTGAGGTCACATGACCTGTGACAGAAACAGGTTTAAAGCTTTAATCTGACCTCAGATCAGACTGAACCAAAGACTACACTACCCACAAGCCTCAGCTGCTGTTGCAGAGGCCTCCGACCATCAGGGACCTGGTTTCATTCCTCAGATCCTCCATGTCCTGGTCCTGCTCTGAACAGATCTGGATCAGGATCCGGTTTCAGATTACAGCCCCCCAGGAGGAGAATGTCTGGGAGGTGATGAGCAGGTGATCTGTACCTGCAGGTGAAGGTCATGTGACCAGGTGAAACAGGTGAGAGTCAGTGACGTCCCGTTTCTGCAGATCATTTCCTGGAAACTGCAACAAGTTACACAACGGGGGGGTGGGGGGTGGGGGGGGCGGGTGAGGAGGCCCCGCTCCCTTTGTGGCTCCCACAGAACCATCTCCAATTACAGGACAAAGGCGACTCATTCAGGCTGCAGCTCCAGCTCTGCAGCTCTGCATGTCTAATGAGTTCAGCTGAATACTGGGGGGACCCCCACCAACAGCTCCTGGTCCCCTCAGACCCTCAGACCCTCAGACCCTCTGCACTGGGACGTCCAGTCAGACAGGTAACAGCTCCTCCGTCCACCTTCAGAATAAAAGCCCAGAAACATTTTGTGTTGAATTCTTCTTCCTGTTTATTCTGCTTCATCATCACAGTAAGAACACTCTGCATCAGTCCACCTTAAATCCACCTTAAATCCTCCTCACACCAGGATGTGGGTGCAGTCCATCATTAACTCTGTTATTGATTATTACCAGTAAACCTGCTGATGTTTCAGAGGAACCATCAGTCAGCCAATCAGAGCTCAGAGAGGATGACACCTTTTATCTGATCAGCTGATCAGCTGTTATCTGCTCAGGTCTGAGTTTTCAGAATAAAAGCTGGAAGGAGCCGCTGATGGAGGATAGGTCAGTGACGCTCACTTCCTGTGGATGTTTGTTTGTTCAGAGGGAGGATCATCAGTGAACTTCCTGAATCTTTCATTCTCTCTCTGGATTCATCAGAGAATCAGAGTCCAGGACCCTGACTCAGGACTCTGAGTCCTCTCCTCTGTTAACGACTTTGTACCTGGAGCCTGAACTGAACTACATTCACCTGTAGAGACGACAGTGTTTATGATGTGTCTCTGTAGTCCAGACCCTGAACTCAGCATCATCCTGGTTCCTCCACAAAAAGCCAACTGGTCATTTCATTTAGCTCTGAGCTCTTCTACAAAAGCCTTTGTCCCCGACAGCCTCTGGTCCTCATTTTAGACACTCGTTGCTTAACCGCCTTTTTAAGACCGTAAAGCTTCAAACATCAGAATTAGAGTTGCGGCCCATTTTTATGTTGGAGATAAAACCTGAAATGTCTTGAGCTTGTGTTAAAATATACAGACCTTATTCAGACATTTAGCAGAAACACACTTACTGACTTTTGGGGCGAGGGCAAGGGAAGTGCTAACATGCTAACATGCTAACACTTCCTGGTTTCAGGATCAGTCCCTGCAGCTCTCTATATAATTCCCTCATATTGCTTAGTTTCATTTACATAATCTATATGATGATGTTTTATAAATTAACATAAGATTACACAAACTAATCCTTTAATTTTCCAACAGAGATTTAACTGGGTGGTTCTTTACAACACTGTAAATCCTGTATGTTATCACTGTGATATTATTAATAATGTTGTCTGTGATGTTACTAATTCACTTTCTATTTCTGCCCATTAAACACACACACACACACATACACACACCTTCTCCTCAGGACCATTTTGTCCGAAGTGTCCGCTGGAACGTGACTCTGATTCTAATGCCTGCAGGCAATGAAGGAATCACACACACACACACACACACACACACAGAGCTGCTGAATATGGATATGATGTCTTCATTAGTGTGAAGGGAAAGCTGCTGCTTCTACCTCAGACTCAGGAAACACACAGACAAAATCCTGACTAATAAATGGAGAAATCTCCATCTGTCCGTCCTTTGATTTTCTCGTCGACCGCTCTTCTGATCGACGTCAGATTTAGAGAGTGGGTAGCTGAGGACCAGAGGAAGTGCAGTGGGAAGTTTTTCAGATAAATGATCAAGAAAGGAGGAGAATTCTGCAAAATTATTAGTTTTACACAGGAGAATTTTCATGTTTTGTTTTCTTTGTTGGTAAGCGTAACACTGAGCAGAGGACCCACACAAACAGGACAGTTTTGCTTTTATAACCAGTGTGAAGAGGGAAGTGCAAAGTGCAATGCAAAGGAAGCATGATGAATATTTAAACCGTGACATAACCATTATGGCTCTTTATGTAAATGCAGAGAAAAGTGCTGTGGTGGTTATTTATAGTCACAGCTGTAATTGGCTTCAGTTGTTGTTTGGAGTGGGTCGACCCGCCAAGCTGACCCGGCACCGCAGAGAGTGGAGGGGTGGGACCATCAGCTGTGAGACTAGGAGGTTGAAGGTTCAAATCCTTGATGGAAAACACACTCCCATCTCTGCATGAAACTGAATTTGATGTATAGTTCACTGTGATCCAAGAGTTTCTGACTGGAACAAAGATAAATCCAGTTTATTACAACTTGTCTGACTTTACAGTTTAGGCCGTCATTACATTACCCAGCTTTACTCCAAACCACTGTTTTATTATTCATGTTGTTGGCTCCACACTGACCGACCTGCTGCTGACTAACTTCTTACTAACTTTTCTGCCTGTGTGTGAATGGATTCTATGGATTGTGTCGCTCAGAGTGTGAACACAGGATAACGTCTGTGTTTTGTTGCTGCGTCACCGGGACCGACACCGGATAAAAAGATGCACATGTCATTTATGAATTTGTTGAAGTTCAATTTTATTTGTGCAACAAGATTTTATATGAATCTATTTCAAAGTGCCAAACATTAGGATAAAAAAGCCGAACACCGTCAGAACAAACCAACACTGAGCTGTCTCTCAGTGCTGAGAAAGTCGTGTTAAAGGTTCGCAGCAACTGAAGACCAAAGAAAAAATCGTGCGACACATCTGCCCTGCGTCTGTTCATATGTTTACACCCCGTGTGTCCTCCTGTTTGCTGCCTGCTCAGCATCATTTACTCTCCACAAAGCAGCATCAGATGAAGTGCAGAGTTCTGCTGCTGGGAGGCGAAGCGGACGCTGCGAGTAAAGATGATGTTCAGCAGCAGGCCTGCAGGACAGATCAATAGCTCCAGTCTCTTAATGAAAGCAGCATCTCAGTAACATTTATCTGTTACTAAAGGTCATCATGTCCACTCTCACCGTCCTCACTGGAGGACTTGAGGAGAGGCCTGAACTTGAGCATTTTTCATATCAGAGCAGATAATCGATGGCTGCTATAGGAGGCAGAGCTGTAACAGGAAGAGTGGAGGATATCTGAAATGGATCCAACATGGTGAGAAGATACGACTGCAGCATGAAGACGACACAACAGGAAATATAGCTCTCTATCTCTGTAGATTTACAGTAAACAGTGTTATTAAGTTTATTCACTCATGGTTTTATTTATGACAACATCCTGCTGAGCTGATCACAGCAGCTGCCTATGGATTTAACTAAAAAGACTCATTTAATACAGATGGACAGAGTTAAAAACACAGTGTTTGTGTGTCTGTTCCACCGTCTGATCTTTATATAACAAACTCATCTGTAAATACAGTCCTCGTTTCATGCTGATATGTTCAGTGTCAGACGTCCATCACTGTGACAAACACCAGGTGAAAACTTGCTCCACAAACAGGCGTCAGTGAAATGATGTTAAAATGATGCTCACATGTGACCTGAATTTAAATGTTTGAAATGTTTTAATCTAAACATGGAGAATCATTTGAATCACCAGAGAGAACCTGACTGACAACATTAGTTTCTTTTATCCAGTCCCTGACTTTAACTGACTGGACGTCGTGATGACTTCTGACCTGAAGACTGTTCTGAAAATATGTCGTCCCCCTCTGGACCAGGACCTCTGGAGTGTCTTGTGGGTTGTCGGGTGGGGGGCCTCTATGGATCTGACTCTGGATCATCCCACAGTTCCTGGATCAGACTGGGATCTGGGGAGTCTGGAGGCCAGGTCAACACCTTGGGCTCTTTGTCGTGTTCCTCATGACATTTCTGAGCAGTGTTGGTGGGAGCACTGTCCTGCTGGGGGAGGCCCCTGACATTGGGGAGTGCTGTTGCTATGGTGGAGGGGGTGGGTGGTGTTTGGTCTACAACAATGTTTAGGTGGTGGTACGTGTCAAAGTCACATCCAGATGAATGAAGGAGCCGAGGTTCCCAGCAGAACATTGGACTGGAACCAGATCAGTGTTCTTCACTTCACCTGTCAGTGGTTTAATGTTGGGGCTGATCTGTGATCAGTGGAGACGACAAAGTATGTGAATCAGTTTTACTAGAATCCCTCAGTTTGTGGTTTTGAGTAAATCAACAAGGTCACATTGTCTGATCCTGTGATTTAAAGAGGGAAAATACAAAAAGACAGAAAAAAGCACTGGAGCTAAGAATAGATGTAGGAAGGACAGAGTGAAACAAGTGACATTGCTGTTCCCTGCTCATCTGTTGAGTGTGTGTGTGTGTGTGTGTGTGTGTGTGTGTGTGTGTGTGTGTGACAGGAGTCAGTCACGACCTGTTCACCGTTTCTCTTTTAACGCTTTTCTTCTTCTCTTGTTTTTTTCCTCCTCACGCTCAGCGACAGCATCAGCTGCTTCTTTTCTGCTTCACTTTTCTTTCATGCTCCAACAAAACATCCTTGTTTTCATTTAGTAAATGTCCCAGATATCATCACCTTCAATTTATCAGCTGCTAAAAACAGACTGCCCTAAAACAAAGACGTTAATCAGCAGTGAGCTGAATGTAAAATAAAAAAAGAAACTGTGATCAAGACGTTTCAATAAAACTCATACATGAGTATCTACATGTTACAGCGGTGAAATCAACGACTTTAAAATGAACAATCAGCACTTCAGCAGTCCACAGTGGATCATGGGATACTGAGGCCTGTGAAGGATGCTCTGTGTGAACCACCTGTTCTGACACAGTCAGTCAAGACCTCTGACCTCTGACACAACATCTAACCTTCACCATGATGAATGGATGATGGTGGACACAGTGTGGACGCAGCACTACAGACCACAGACGTCGCTGAAGCGCCTCAGACTTTCTTACAGTAGTTTGCAGACGTGTGTCGTGACCAGATTTACCTGCAGCACTCTACATCTGACGGCTCTAAATGTCCCAGACTCCTCCATTCATCAGCAGAACTGATGAACATGAAACTGACTGACTGAGCAGCTCTCTGAGTGTCTGAACGTCTGCGTGAAGCTAGCTGCAGGACTGTTAGCTTTTAGCTGTTAGCCTCCGACAAGGTGAAGCTGCTGACCGGCTGCTCTCCCCCTGACACTCGCCTGGCATCATCACATTGTAAATGTCCTCGTATAATCCCTCCCCCCACCCTCACCCCCAACCCCCTCCTCACACACACACACACACACTCATCCAACCTCAACCTTGAGTTATGGCGTGGCTGCCACTGGCAATCACATTAAGAGGCACATTTCTTCATATTCACACAGGGGACCACATTTAGCAATCTGCTTAATTTAGCCAGACTGATGAATTGTACTGCTGCACTCTCTCTCTCTCTGTGCTCTCAGTCTACCTCTCTCTACCCTCTCTCTCTCTCCATCACCAAATCTCTCCGTCCTCGTCTTTATCTCTCCGTCCCTCGGCCCCCTGCTCGTCTTCCTCCCCCCCGTGCGTCAGCCTCGTCGTCCTTGAGACGGCCGGCTGCCTCTCTCCACGGATGGTTGAAATGTCAGACGGTCAGAATAACCTGCGGCTGTACCTGCGCCTCAGCGGGCGACCACGACCTCGCTCAGGTGTGGAGCTCGAAACCGAGTCAATTCAGAAGCTTCACTTCACAACAGGCTTCACAAGATCACAACACAACAAGATACAAACTGATGAGAAAGGAACAGATCTTTCACACAGAAGATTTCAGGATCATAAAGTCAGAATCTGGGAGTGTGAGGCTACACACCAACTGTGCCTGCATCATCCCAGCAGACTGTGAGGAGAATAAAAATGTTCTTACAGTGATTTTAAAGGTTTTTATTTGAGCAGAAAGAGGATGTTTGGTTTTCTTGTAGTGAAACTGATTCTTTACAGAATTTGTACAAAAGCCGAATCTGATGATCTGGTTCTGAGTTGATTTACATCACATCATGTGAGAGTAAAGTGAGTACGGAGAACGAATCTTCCTGAGTTCCTTTTTCCTGCTTCATCATGATGAGATGTTTCAGGTAGCGAAGCTGCTAATGACTGATGATCACCTCTACCCCTCACCCCCCCTCTCTGTGCTCCTCTCTGTCTCCTCTGACTGATTATTTACAGTTTGGTAAAACAACACAAAATGTAAAACCAGAAGAAGCCTCCATCTCTGAATATCATTCCCAAAACCAAAGAGAATCAGCTTCCTGTCTTCCTGTGTGTGAATGCAGTGGAAGGCTGAGGATGTCCTCTAACAGCTACAGCAGCTCAGCCGGTCAAAAACAAACTGTCCTCTGGTGAGGACTGAAGCACAGGCTGGCTCTCAGGAGGACAGGACGGTGTGCTCCTGTCTGACATTTAAGACAGAAACACTTGTATTTACAGAAAGTCTATGAGAACGTCTACATATTTCTATGCACAGTCTGTGGCTGTTCCATGACCGCCAAGCAAACACAACTCCAGCAGTGTGTGTGAGGCGGTTCTATGCAGATGATCTGCAGCCCCTCCCCTCCACACTAAAACAGTCCCCAAGTTAAAACTGAAAACCAGTCACATCGAAAACAGACAGACACGACGACAGGAATATCAAAATCCAGTAAGACTTTATGATTGAAAGCTATAATTTTTTTAGTGAAACTTTTTACTAAAACATGTTAAAAATGTGACCACGTCCTGTTTGTTCATGTATAAAGCCTAACTTTAACAGAAACACGAGGCTGCCTAACATCTGCTGACTGTAAATAAACTGAGCCTCAGTGGGTTAAAGGAAACCTAAGAAGGTAAATATCACACGATACGAGGCAGCACCTTCACCACGCTCCCATTTTTCATCTTCCACGTTCAAGTCTTGGACATTTATAAAAAGACTGTGTGACCTTTACTTCCAACCTTTAAGTGCTGCTGACCCACTTTCAAAATATTTCATCCCTAAAAAAAGAAGACAAAAACCCACATCCTCTCTTTAGGTTAGAGGAGAGCGGGCGACGGGCACAGCTCAGCAGGAAACCATCCGTTCATTACATCAGTCAGAGTCTCCATTGAGATTAATACCAATGGGTCGCGCCACTTTATTCCCGAGGAGAAAAATGCAGTTGTCAGTCGACCTAATTGCGCTCTCATGGTGCATGAGGGCCTGCTGAGTTATTGAGAGCTCTACCAGGAAAATCATGATCAACGAGCAGCAGGAGGGCCTGACAACGCACTTCACACACTGGCTGCTCCGTCAGGATGAGGGAGGGAGGGAGGGAGGAGGGTAACATCAGAGTGACAGAATCTGTACGGCTGTGGATGCAAATGAGGGCAAACAAGTTCATTATTATTATTACTGTTATTTAATTAGATTGTTTTGTTGTCGTGTTGTTTATCTGACCAATCAGATCTCTGAATGTTTCCTGGCTCCGTCTCCTGCGGTGAAGAAGTGAAAACATCGAGCTAATCTTCTACATGTTCACATTAACTTGGTTTTCCATTTGGAAAATAGATCTGAGAGTGAAACGCTGCTCTGCAGGAATTTAGATTTTACTTGTGGAAACTGAACGATGACAAAGAAAGAATAACAAGAGTGTGTTAAATGTGAGAAACTCCGTGTTTATGTGTGCATGTTTGTTCAAACAGTTAACTTCATTCAGTCATGTAAGTAATGACCGTCATCCATCAGAAACAAAAACAGGAAGCACAAACTTTATCTCAAAGTCCACTTACTAGTTTTCGTGTTGTCTGTCTGTCCATCCGATATCTCGGAAACACCTTAAAGGAATTTCTTCAAATTTTGACAAGATTTCGTGTCCTACTTAACTGAAACTAGACTTGAAACACAACTGCAAGGTAGCAATTCTAGTTTTCACTGAGCTTTCAGTCGCATCTCATTGTCTTCCTCAACAGATGGAGTTGACTCAGTTTCTAAGTGAACAACGTCGTCAGCAACTGAGTTCAACTGTCAGACAATGACAACAGAGTAAACTCCATCAAAGACCATGAGACCAGGAATGAACCCTGACTTCATTCTAAAATATACAGCACTGTGTGTCTGATGAATTCCTTTTTTGTTTTACATTTCTCTCCTGTGTCGCCGTGTTTAAACCTTGTGTGTTTGGCCCGTCCAGTCTGGACAGATTAGCCGAGCAGCGACCTGACGGCTCTCTGACCACAGTCAGGTCACACAGCCATCTGCTTACAGGTGCAAACACTATCAAAGTTTTATGCAGCGAACAGGGAGGTAAGCTTTAATCCCACAAGGGAGGTAACAGATAGCAAACACACACATACAGCTCTGCACACACACACACACACACACACACACACACATGGAAATATATACTACTTAAATACAGAGAGGCCTGGATGTACTGATGTAGGCACGTACAGTGAAAAGCACTCAAACACACACTCACTCAAGGATACACACACATGCATGATTTATGCAGACACACACACAAACACACAAAAGTATTCACACACACACACACATTCTGTGGAGCAGGTAATTCCCACGGTGTCCTGAGCCAGAACACAAGATGACCTCTAATTTAAAAATCCACGCGCCATGTTAGACAGCATGAATAATGCATGAGGCCAGTCTGCTTGTATTATTGCCAGGAGGAGGATGCAATTACATTTCCCTCAGGTGCTCAAGTGCTGGAGAGGGAAGGAGAAGGAGAAGGAAAAAAACAAAACACACGGAGAGAAAGAAAAAAAATCATTTTAGGATTATGTAGTGGAGGTTTGGTGTTTGTCTGGGGAACAGATGTGCACGTTGTTCTGTAATTGTGTGGCTGTTTTCTTGCTTACACTCCCGAGGACAGCAGGGCGAAGTTACTGCGCAGCTCGATAAGGAGTTAATTAAAACAGATTGGAAGTTTTTATTGTGACCTTTTATAGCTTTAAATGTTTGGGTGCTTTTTTGGAACACAGTGATAAAAGTGTGTTTGGCCTTTTAGCTTTGCCACGTGCAATATTTAATCGGATTTTACCAAGTTTCTCTTTCTTTGCAGGTTTGGACTCAAAATAACACCAACACTGTCGTGGTTCTGCTGGTGCTGGTGTTCACACATAAAAACAGCGATTATAGGAAGCGTGGCCTCAGGAAAAATGATTCTGATGAGTGTATTATTATTTTCTGTGTGAGTGTGTTATTGTGCCACTCACCACAGGCAGAAAGACGTTCTTTTAAAAAGTGTCTGACATTAGCTTTTCTCTTCAGCAGCGTCAATATCTGCTCATTAAATTCACTTCAGTCAACAGTTTCTATAAAACAAGATATTGTTTGAATTAAATCTTCCTTGTTGTAGAAATTCACCTAAGTTGTTTGGAGACCAGCTGTTTTGTGCTGAGAACAAGTGAAGAAGTTTTTCTTTTTTTAACATCAGAAACAAACCTGATGAAAGGCTGGAGGAACCAGGCAGTGAGGGTCAAACAATGATAATTAAAACAATAAAAAATTATTGAAACAATAAAAAAACCAAACACTAACTTCTAATAAAACAATGTCCAAACTATAAAACAGGAAATAAAATATTACAATAAAACTGAATGATAATAATAGATTATGACTGGAGCAATAAAAACACTGTTAAAAAACCTTCACACAACCCAAAGACAGAGGTTTAATAAGAACAGACGAGTGTGTGGTTGAAGTCTGATGATGATGTTGTGTGAGGAAACATATTTTCAGAGGTCATTTGTTTCAGTGGTGTAAGAAGCTCTTATGGGATTATTCCTCAGATTTCAGAGAGTAACTGCTCCAGTTTATTATAAAGTTCATAGAAGCAGATTATTTTCTTTCCATCCATCCTCAGTGTTTTTCATTATTCTGTTGTGAATGAATCTGTATATAAATTCTAACACTGCTGTTAGAATCAGATGTTACTGACAGGTGCTATAAAACATCCGTCTGTATGGAGGTGATATGGAACAGTATGAGAGTCAGCCTGAGGAACAGAACTGAATGTATTTCACTGTGTGGATGGAAAATAATGACAAATGACAGAACAATGTGAAACGAACTTTGACCTTGTCAGAGTCAGAGCGGCTGCCTGTGCACTGTAATGTTCAGCCTCAGGGTTTCATGCAAACCTGCCACTGATTGCAAACACAGAACGGGTCAATGTAACTCACAGGCACTTTGGATAAAAACATACAGCAAACAGTGAACTCAGCCTGAGTCACATGTATATTAAAAACATCATGTTGCTGTGTTTGGATTATTTACTGCGGCTGAGACGCTGATGAGAAGTGACAAGAGAAAAGAGCAGATGATGTTTATCATCTCCTGACAGGGAGCTTAACAGATATAAAGTACAGTAAGACTGAACATCACCAACAACATGTCTGTCCTCTTCTACTTGTCTGTTTCTTTCAACAGGCTCACCAGGTTTTCTTCCCGAGGCTCGTCCTAAATAGCACAGTGAGGAGTTACATCACATCCCGTCGACTCTGAGGCCAAAACGAGCTGCTCTCTGCATTCGTGCAACCCAGGGACAGAGAGAAGTTCAGCTGGGACAGACCCCCCCCCCACACTGCAACCATCCATTGATCCATCTCCTTCTGCTTATCCAGGGAACTTGAACTCCCTCTCCTGTGGCAGCAGCTCTTCCCCGACCTGGAGGGAACAATCCACCATTTTCCAGCTGAGAACCACGGCCTCAGACTTGGAGGTGCTGACTCTCATCCCAACCTCTTCACACTCATCCCAAGATGCACTGGAGGTCTTGGTCTAATGACGCAAACAGAATCAAATCATCTGCAAAGAGCAGGAACACAGTCCTGCGGTTCCCAAACCACACACCCTCCTCACCTCAGCTGCACCTTGAGATCCTGTCAGTGAATACCACAAACAGGATCAGAAACAAGGGGAAACCGTGGCGGAGTCCAACACCCCCTGAAGACATGTATGACTTTGTGCTGAGGATGCGAACACAGCTCTCACTGTGGTCGCACAAGGACGTGATGGCTCACCTCAGTGGCCCCGGTACCCCATACTCTCTCAGTGCCTCCCACAAGGTCCCTCTGGCTGAAAACAATCTGGAGGAACTTTCACCTCATTCTAATTTAATTTATTCTGTAGTGTCTGCCCAGCTTAAGGTTTTGCAGCTACGTCGTGAATACACAATGCATGAAGATAAATCCAGTTAAAAACGACTGGCAGCTAAACCCACATCAATAATTTACAGCAGTAATGATTTACAGGAGTGAACGGTCAGAGTCTGAGCTGCTACAACCTGATTCACTTTCACCAGTGAGAGCAGATTGTGTGGAGAGCTGTGGGAAGACCAGGAGTCAAAGTTTCAAGTTAACTTTATGCAGATGTCAGGTGTGTGGAGCAGCAGTGACACATGGACACACACTCGTCTGTTTGATTGACGTCGACTTATAAACAATCCTGTCCAACTCCTGCCTGTTTCACCGCAGGAGGAGAAACTGATCCACACTGTCTCAGCAGCATGGAGACTGAGAGGTTCTGGTGAGAGAACAACGTGACGTCACACACGAAGAGATTCAGTGAAGAAAGGACCTGGTGGGAAACAGTCTTAAATAGAAAGATGATAAAACAAGTCCTGGTTCAGACCTTCAGATGTTTTTGTGCAGACTCGGCAGATTTACCTGCAGTGACCAAAACTTTGAGAACCCCTGACCTCAGATATAAAGTCCAGCAGCTGCTCCAGTAAGCATTTTCCTGTTCACTTTGCTCTTTGAGTTAAAGAAGCAGTGAAGCTGTAGCCTGGGACCCTGCACATGTAGCAATGGAAGGATGAAAGTTTCTCTGGAGCTGCAATCAGACGCCGTCCGAAGGCGACACCGAGCTACAGACTGAGGAGAGTTCGGTGTTTCAGTTCAGACTGCAGCAGCAGAAACTGATGCTAACTTTTATTTGAACAAAAGTCTGTGATGCACCGCTGTTTAACAAAGCGTGTTAGATGTATTTTTGTTCTCCAGCACAGATCAGAGGATCAGATCGATCTTCAGTTCGTCTCCAACCAGCTGACGACTGCTGATGTCAGACAAACTGCAGCCTCTGAAAGACTGACATCGATCAGAATATGCAGCTGCTGACCGCAGGTTTAACACGGGTCTGTGAGCGTGAGCGTGTGTGTGTGTGTGTTTCATGCATTTCTCTGACAGGGCAGTTTTCTGAATCGTTCTTTTACTTGTTCTGTTTGGTGATTTGTATCTTAGGTTTGTATCTACCTGATAATTCAACAGGGAAACAGTTTAACATAAAGAATTTTTACATCACACTGGAACTAAACAGGACGACATGATGAACTCTGAGTGTTTACATATATACGGTGTATTTTAGTGTGTTCATCTGTGATATTTACCATGAGTAACCTTTCAGGGGAGGGACTGAGTTGAGCTCTAGTCTTTAGCATCAGTGACTCAAACTCCTTTTCAGCCACAGTCTGGAATAGTCCTTGATTTCAGATTAGTTTTAATTCCTTTCCTGAAGGGGGATTAGAGTTAATCCAGGACTAACTGAAAGCTGGACTTAAACCTCTGAGGAGGCGGGGTTAACCTCAGATTTGATTGATTGATTATTGACAGGAACATCCCAGTGACTCATATCAATGAAATCAGTTTCTGAGGCTGTTTTTTAGATGATCCCGGTGCTGAGACTGAACGTTTGTTTGTTGATCCACCCTCAGGTCAGAGCCATGAACAGATCCTAAAACTGACACTACTGAAAGTAGAGTTCATCTACTGTCCTCTAATGTTGCTGCTCTTTACGACCACATGTCAAGAACAAATCTGCTGTGGTTGGCTTTAGATTTCATAACAGAATAATGTGGACTGTTATTGTCCTGGTTTAACGCAGACCCTGCTCTGAATGTATTAAACATTTAGTTTTTTGATCCTAACTGTTTCTTCCTCTCGCTCTGCTTCACAGCTCCTCAGATGTGACCGGACATTTGTAATTCTGCTTTGCATGGTTCTAATTGTCTAATTACTTCTGGTTTTCTGGGTCAAACCTGTTTTTCTCGTGGTTAAAATAACAGCAGTGAGCCGGGTTTATCTTAGCAAACATCTGCACGGCGGATCTGTCCGGCCCTGTGGTGTGTTCATCTACATTACAACATTAAGCCACTGACTTCTGGGACTGTGTGTGCAAGACATGTGGAGTTTATGAAAGCAGAAATGATTCCTTCTCCTCCTCGTCCTCCCTTTGTCTCTCCCTCTCTCACCCATCCTCCGCCTCGCTCTCTCGTCTCCTCTGTATTGTCCTGTGCGGGCCGAAGCCCAGCTGTATTCCCGTGGGGCAGAGTGAACAGATGTAGCCGGCGTAGGGGAAGAGGCCGAGATGAGCAACTCTGCAAATTTGACTCTCAAATATTAAAAAAAAAGGAAATTGAGGGAGCAAATGAAAACATAAAAACAAATCCTCTCTGTGCACATCATGAGTCATCATGAAGCTTCCTTCCTCCTCTTCTTCATGCTTCACAGGACATGTTGTATGTTTTCATATTTCCTTTCATATGTTAATATTTGTCCGACATTTTCCCCCTGAAGAGATGGAGCTCGTTCAGTAACTCTCAGTGAAAACAGTTTTGTATTTGCGTGTTCAGTTTAATGCAGAGACGTTAATATTCATTTGACTGAAGGCGTTTTAAAGCAGCTCTTACTGTTAAATAATATATACGTTCACACACAGTAAAACACACACAGCTGTGAACATTAATACAACCTCTGAGGTGTGTGCGTGTGTGTGTGCAGCATGTTAATGTACCTCCACCTGCAGCACATACAGTCCTCTGATCATTTACACAGGTTACACTGACTCACATGTAGTACTCTGTGTACTCTGTGTACTCACTGGTGTAGAAATCAAAAATGGCCGTCGTGCACTGGCGACTGTCATCAAATCCTCCTCCAGCTACTTCGCTCACTAAAAATGAATGTTTTACTTAATTAAAATTCAGACTTAGTCGTTCTTGAAAATCCTTCATCTGCAGTTTCTGTCTGACCGTCAATCAACTGCTTCGTTATTAGAATGAAACTTGCAGTTTTTCTAACAAAAACAAAATTATATGCAGATTAGTTTCATTATGAAAACAACAGTTAGTGTCTTTTATATTTTGACCAGCACATGATAGGAAGGCCGACAGGATGGTGGAGCGAACAGCACCTGAGTCAGATGAGGATGAAGGAAGAACTGACAGATGCTGGCAGCAGACACACTGGAGCTGAGGATGCTGAGAATCTAAGGCTCAGTGTTTCTGCATTGTGCTGAACAGTTTTAAAATATGTGACCACATTAGTTTAACATTATTAGAAATTCATATTTCATCATTTTAAGATCATATATAATTTTATTGTTTGTTAAATACACATCTCTTCAATTGAAAACTCAAACGTGTGCTGTCCACCTGAGCGGACACGTGGGAAGAAAGAAGAAAGAAGAATAAAAACACTTAGGAAAATAATCCTGACTGAGGATTTCATATTTCATGCATGAAAGGGTTAAGAGATGAGATGAGATAAGATAAGGTAAGATAATCCTTTATTAGTCCCACAATGGGGAAATTTACATTGTTGCAGCAGCATAAGTGATTGAAAAGATAGAAAAAGACATAAATTCGAGTAAAGGCAAGATAAAAACAAGTTAAGGCTATAAAAATATACACAACAGTATAAACATGACAATGTAATAAAAAATATTAACAGAAGAGCAATAATCACAGGACTTTATACACAGAGACAGAAAATGAACTAAATACAGATATTGCACATTTGAAAATGGAATTGCACACAGTGAATGACTGATAGCAGCTGTTTTGTTTTAAATGTTACACAGACTTTCACTGTATTTAACATGAACCAGGCAGCAGTGAGTTGTGTTTCCGATCACATAGTTATGCATATGTAGAGTGGATCGAGCTTCCAGGTTCGGACCGAGCACCGACAGTATCCACTCTGGTTCTGACAGAGCTCTGCAGGTTTCTGCACTCGCACTGAAAACAGGAAGTGAGAGGAGGAAGAAGGAGGACGGAGACGCAGCAGGAGAATCTGGAAACTTCTGGAACATCATCAGAGTTTTCATTCTGCAAACAGGAAGTGTGTTTGGACACAGCTGTTGGTGATGAAGTTGCTCTGAGTCACTGTGATGGGAGTGATGTCACTGTACAAACACAACCTGTGTGTGTGTGTGTGTGTGTGAGTGTGTGTGTGTGTGAGTGTGTGTGTGTGTGAGTGTGTCTAATTATAGTGAGTGCCTCGTGGTGTTTCAGTGTGATCGGTCCTCACTGAGTCTGACATTCACATCAATAGAAGCCTGACGATGATGGATTCCCCTCCGCTGCTGCAACACACACACACACACACACACACACACACACACACACACACACACACACTCTTTTGTAAATGCACTCTGCACATGTGCATCCACTCTCTCTCACTCTGTATCTGTTACTCTCTCACTCTCTCACACAAACACACAGTTTGCCCCTGCACACACAATAAAGCAGCTCTACCTCACACACACACACACACACACACACACACACACACACACACACACACACACACACACACACACACAAACATCACCTTAATTATAATTCAGAGCTGTTGTTGCACAGAGGACGGCTGGTGACTGCTGAATGGTTCAGGATGGAACAAAACAGGACACAACACACACACACCCTGTTTACAGTAGCAGGAGTGAACAGTACAGTAAACCTAAAGATAGTTGTGCTGAATCGCCTCATTGTTACTGGGACACTCAGTTTGAGTTGAGTTTGTTTTCAGGCCTTCAGCCTGTTTATTATCCAACTGACTGTTTTTAAGATTAAAATGAACTAACGTCTTGTTCTTTGTTCAATAAACAGTATTTTTCTCCAAGTCTTCATTTGCCTTTTAAAAAAAAGTGAGATCGTGAGATGTGATATTGTTCTGTTCCTTGTTTTAAATCTTACTTTGGGGCAAAGTCAAACTGACCACTGAGAGTAAAGTCATGACTCTTTCCTCAGTCATGTAGAGAGGAGCCCGGTCTCTGAGGTTGTTGCCAAGATGGCCGCCAAGCGGTGAGACTTGCCTCAAAGGACTTTGATACTGCGAATAATTTTGAACTTATATTTATTGCAGAGCTGAGATGAATCACAACTATATATAAAAAAAATAAATGCAAATCTCACATTTAAAAGTCTGACAGGGAAACGAAGGGAAGAAATGAAAAGCAGCTCCCTGTTTTTGTCATTGTGCTGCAGTGTTCCTGTTTTACTGAGGCAGGTAATTAAGTGACACCTCTCACTGTTTTACCACTTAACACCAACACAAAGACACAGACACACAACAGGGTCTGAAGGATGTCCTGTGTTAATGTCCAGTTAGATGACGACACTGTGTCTAACAGCTGTTATCTCCCTGTCAAACCCTGAGGTGATCTTCAGAGCAGAGCTGCCAGCCGAGGACGACCGAGCCATTTGTTAGCACAAATTATTAAATCCACTCAGCTCGTTAAATACAGCTGTCAGGGGCAGGAGTTAGGACACGGTGCAGCTTACCAGCGTCTTATATCTCCTTTTTAAATATGAACAAGGCCCCCTGTGTGTACAGCTTTTTGGATATAAACTGAAATAAAACACGGGGAAACAGTGAGTAAACCTGTTATGTAATTCTTGCTGTCTACTCAGCTTAAGCACGGGAAGGTCTTGACTAATAGCCATATGTTGCTCAGAGAAAGATGAGGCATGCTTGCAGAGAAATGCACTCTGTGGCTCCTCGCAGGGAAAAAAAAAACAGATTTTCTCTGACCTGAAAACACTGAAAGCTCTCTGTCATCTGGTGCAGATAATTTCTCTCTGAAGGTAAAGGAGGCTGAGGCTGCGTGAGCTGCCCACGTGATGATGCTGATGACAGCTGACGGATGATGTGGACTCTCATTAAATGTTGCTGTTGAGGTGCCCTTGAGCAATGTGTTCAGCCTCGTGAGTCTCATGAAACATACTGTATGAAGCTTTTTTTATTATCTCCATCACAACATTATAATAACTTCCCGTCAGTCACTTCGTCTGCAGAGAGAGAGATTACCTCGAAACACGGCAGAGAGCCTCGTCTGTTCGTGAGAGCGACGAGCATCAGGAGGAAAAAACAAATGATGTTGACGTTTTATTTGCATTTAAGGCTTTAACTGATTGTTCCAGGATGATTCATAGTGACAGTACAAACAGTAGGAGACATTTCACTGGGCTTATTTTTCTCTCGTGTTTCCAACAAAGTCAGGAATTCACTCCACAGCTCCTTCAGCCTCCTCGATCATTGTTTTGCTTTTAAAACACACAAGTTTTTTTTTTACCATTGATTTGCTTAAACTTTCTGGTGTTATATTTTTTGCAGACGACGTGGTTCTGTTGGCTTCATCAGACCGTGACCTTCAGCACATGCTGGGGTGGTTTGCAGCCGAATGTGAAGCAGTCAGGGCAAGAGTCAGCTCCTCCAAGTGAGGGAATTGAAGTATTCCACAGTGAGGGGAGGATGGAGCAGAGTCAGCAGTAACGGGGATGCTGTCTTAGACCATTGTGGTGAAGAGGGAGCTGAACCAGAAGGCAAAGCTCTTGATTCGGCCCTCACCTGTGGTCAACAGAACGAGATCGTTGGGCTCAGTCTTAGAATCAGGGTGAGGAGGCTCAGAGTAGAGCTGCTGCTCCTTCACGTCGAAAGGAACTGGTTGAGGTGGTTCAGGCATCTGAGCAGGATCCTCCTGGACACCTTCCTTTGCCAACTGGGAGGAGACCTCAGGGTAGACCCAGGACTCTCTGGAGGGATTATACAGTATATGTCATCTGACCTGGGAACGTCTGGAACATGTTGCTGATGACAGGGAGGTCTGGAATACTCTGCTTAACCTGTTTCCACCGTGACCCAGTCCTGAATAAACAGAAGAAAATGGATGGAATTACTTAAATAATATAACATAAGTAAATAACACACTACAACATGTAAAGCAGGAATAAGTTCCATCAGCAGCAGCTTTGAAGAGGAAAGTGATAATGTGGAGAGGAGCTGATTTAGAGACAGAGGGACGTGGATTTACTGAGCAGACTGATTCTCTCTCCTTTGCATCAATAAAGTTTTACAGTGAATTACACCACAATCAGCTCTGCCAAGTGTGTACCCTGTTAGCCTCTGCTCTAACTGTGACTTGTCTGCTGGAAAATTGTACATCGTACAAGCAGCTGTCTGCATCCACGCACCATGACATACAGTTGGCCTGTAAAACCCCCAGAGAGGTGTCAAGAAAAGGGCGGCTTCTTCGTGTGCTGTAAAACCCAGGAGAGAGGCGAAGGCTCAGAGCCGGAGTAAAGACAGGAAGAACACATGCTAATTGAATTAAACATGGTGAGAAGATCAGCTGAAGAAAGAGAGACCGAGCTTTGGTCAAAACATATGAGATCAGGTTTGATAACTCTGCAGTTTACTGGACGACACATGAATGTTTCACATTTATTTTGGCTCATTTTATTCAATATTTACAGCTTTGACTTTGACTCAGCCAGTTTAATAAGAAACTGTTCTCCTGCAGGTTTTAAGCTTCAACTCTCCCTGAGATTCTGTTTATTTTATCAAAATAAGGAGGAAAACTTTTAACCAAAGTAACAGAACCATGTGTGGAGATATTTGTCTGTTTGTTTGTGTGAATGCTGATTATTATTATTTTTCTGAACCTTTTTCAGTCCCTAACTCGTCCTGCAGGCTTTGTGCTACCGACACCTTTCAGGTTTCAACATGTTCAGCTTTTCCTGGACATTCCAGCTTGTATTCAACTTTTTCCTGCTGTTTATGGGCGAGTTTATATTCATTTTTTAATCAATTAAAATATGAATCTTATGGGAGCTGAGTTCAAGTTTCCCAATCAGAAGGTTGGCGGTTCGATACTCCTGTACTTTCTGCTGCAGAAACCATTCACCTATAAACATGTTGAACTTTTTAACCTTTTTACATTCATGCTTACTCAATGTTTTTCAACTTTTTATGCTTTTATGCAGTTTTGCTATTGATAAATACTATACTAAGATCTTAACAAAAACACTTTCAAATCCCTGTACCACAGACATTTATATATATGCTCATTTTCCAAATGTACTGCAGTGTGGGCTTCAATGGTGCATCCAGTAGAGCGGCTGCTTCCAGATCAGAAGGTTAGTGGTTTGATCCCAGACCCCAAAGTGAAAATTTACTCATTACCCTGATGGCAAACCATTCACCTTTCAAAACGTTTCACTTTTAAACCACTTTATATTTATGCTTATTCAACTTTTTTCAACTGTTTCTGCTTTTTAAATGTTGCTGTTCTGCTATTCATTTATTCTGCTCTTTTAAGCATTGCTGCAGCATTCACACTGCATTTTCTGCAGGAAATGCATTTTCTAGTTTATACTGAGACTCAGCTACGACTCAGGTCAGAACTGAGGATAAAATCCATCAGACAGATAGATAGATAGTTTATTGATCCTTCATCATCTACATCTCTGACCTGACCTCTGTCAGAAGGTTAACAGAACAGGTTTGACATTAAACGTCTCAGGTAAAGATCCCTGACTGTTTAAATGCAGTCCAGTACAGATTCCAGTTGAATCTAAAGGCCTTTACTTTCCTCAGGATATCAGTGTGTTTACCTCCAGGGTTTGTAGCTCTGTGCAGCCACATCAGGTTTTCCTCTCTGTGGTGGTGATCACATTAAAAACTATATTCAGTCAGAATCTCTTAAGACTGATTCTTGATGAATTAACTGTGTTAAATGTGCATGTTGTCTGTGTGTTGCTGCATCTCTCTGCACTGAGCTCTGATGGTTGGAGCGGTTACAACAGTCTATTCTCTTTAGTTTATATGTCAGCAGGAGTTTTGTAAATGGAGCCATCACATTCTTAAGTGTCTGATCTCTGAAATGTGCCTCCTCATTTGTTTCCCAGACAGCGAGTGATGACAGAATGACGCTGCAGAGTTTCTGCGCTCAGAGCTGCCAAATGAGGACGCATCCCAGAAACACAGTGACATCTGCTGCGTTGTAAAATGCTGTTATTGCTGTCTTTTATGGCGCTGGATTTGCTTTTTGGAGGACATAAAGCAGGGAATAGAGAGCTGACAACATCAAGGGGGGAGAGGGGGGAGGAGGAGGGAGAGACGACCATATTGTTGAAAATCCCTCTGAATGACTGAGCTACAACACCTCGGAGGGATTTGACTTCATTCCCTCTCTAAGTATCTCTGCTCAGAGAGGCCTCACAGATGCAATTTTGCACACTGCGTTTTTATTTTTTCTCCTGTTCCACTTCATCTGATGCCGCCGGCGACAGCAGTAACCACAGTGACGGGATGTTTTTCTACTGTAGCACCAATTACACCACAAACACCAAAGTCTTAAATGAGGAAACTTTCAAGCAGCACAACTCAACTCAAACACGACCTCATTGTTTCTCTCAAACTGTCCGAGTGTCTGTGATTAAACCGAACGTTCTCTGACACCAAACTGAAAACTCCTTTTGTTTTTCTCCGAGCTGCTAGGGTTTAAAACCAGGACGTTTATGTCTGTCTGGCGGCTCCATCACACAAGCGACTCTCGTTTGGTGCCTGAGTAAAAATGCTAATTAAGAAAGCAGCGTTTGTTGCCAGGGCAACGCTGTAATTT
The DNA here is from genome assembly GCA_033238685.1 of Lates japonicus. NCBI lineage: Eukaryota > Metazoa > Chordata > Actinopteri > Centropomidae > Lates > Lates japonicus. The sequence goes on along the minus strand of BRZM01000407.1, from coordinate 74,364 downwards.
GGCTCCGGGATCCAGCAGCAGTCGGGTGTTTCAACTTCCAACAGTTCTGTTTCTCTGTCTCTGTCTCTTCATCGTTTTTACGTCCGTCTGCTGTCACACACACACACACACACACACACACACACACACACTGTGTTGTTGTGTTTCAGGAGAAGGATGACACCACAGAGGAGGTTCATTATTCCGAGAATTTAATAAAGTGAATGAAAAATGCAAAAACAAAGAGGACGAACATGTCGTCATCCGTCTCCCTGTGATAGAGTAATCGGTTACCCTGAGGGTGAAACTCTATTACAGAGAGAGACATCAGTTTCACTCAGTGGACAGGACATAAAGAACATCACACAGTGAATGTACAGATGTGTAAGATGGAAGATACCAACTCTCTAAATGACTGATCACGTGTTGTTGTTCAGGCCTGAGGGCGACGGCGTCGTCGGACTGAAGATCTACGTTCACGCTGCTCGTCCACATCATTCTCTGTTTGTTGTTCATTTGTTTTCTGAAGCAGTTTTCTTCATTCTTCTTGTCCACACATAAAAACTCACACTGTTGTAACACTGTCACCCTGAAACAACCACCATCGCCTCTTTACACTTTACATTCTTCTTCTTTGTCAAAACCTGGCGCCTTATTACCCACAATGCACCTTGGTCATCAACAGTTGGGTCAGGGAGCTGGGTGTGTTACACCTGAAGCAGCTGATGTTGCCTGGAGCCTTTTACCTTTGCATCTACTACCTCATCATGTTGTGTTTATGCCTTGATTTTATTTTATGTTTATTTTTGAAAGTATTCTGATTTCAGCGTCAGAGCTGCTGAAAATAAGGATCTGTTTATTCTATTTAGACAAAGAAAATCAACCTGTTAGAGACAGATATAAACCATGCAAAGACCAGACTGTGATAAAAACTGTTGATTTTCCAGTTCATCTGTGGACACAAACTTTTTCTCACAAACTGACTGAGTCCAGTCACTCGCTGCTCAGACGACCTGATGATACACACCTGTGTTCACTTCTCCTCATTAAACAGAGCAATGTCAGAAAGAGCTGAACACACATTTTACACCAGAAATAAACTTAAACAATGTCCTGATGTTGATGACTACTGAAACACTGGAGGGAAATTAATGAGTGAAAAAAATCCTTGATATAAAAATCTGTCTAAATCAGATTCTAAAAATAGAATTTGCCGAGTGAACACTCTGTGGGTTAACCATTTATTGATTTGTTTAATGACTTTAAAGGAATCTGGTGCATCAGCAGCAGCTCATTTACATTTTCTCCTCATTATTCTCCTCAGTTTCTGTCGTTCACATCGCAACAGGACCTGGTTTATTACAGACTGAGAGGAAAGACTGAAATCTGACAACAGCAGCAGCAGCAACATTTCTGACTGATGGGACAGAAAGTGAGTGAATTCAGGTTAAACTGATGAAGTCTTTTGTTGGTGGAACGACTGTAAACACGTGAGTTTGAGAGGAAGAGTCTGCAGCCGTCTGAAGGCAGAACATGAAGCCTCTCCGTCTGTTCTCACGTTCTGAACCTGAACCTGAGGCTTCAGCTCCTGGACGTTCACTGGAGCAGCTGACTCATCTAAATGAACAAGAACATGTTGGTACGACTGTTGTCTGTTTGTGATGTTTAAAATATCTGCTCTGGACTGTGACACTGACCATAATCTTCAGTTTAACTAAGGTTTGTAAATTTAACCAAAGCAGTAAAATACGCCTTGTTAAACTGCTGGATAAAAACATCCTCGTGGCGATGACACCGTTTCAATCTCAGTCAGTCTTGAGGTTTTATAAACAGAACTAACTGCTTATGTTTCACTGCTGAAGCTGCAGATGTGAAGTCAGATTTATACATAGAAAGAAATCTGAATCAGTTCAGGTTTGGGTTTAGCTCTCAAAGACCAGGACCAGGCAGTGCGAACGATGAAACTGTTGCTTTAAATTCTAAACTTCTCTCTTTTATTTCCATCTCCTCCTTTTTAATTATCACAGGTTTAATGAGGGAAATGTATGAAGAGTAATGGCTCCTACCTGGATCTTAATGAACTAAATGTCTCTGATACTTTACACGTCTGTGTATCGTCGTTAGCATCTCAGTGTTTTATGTTAAACCTCTTCCTTTATATCTGGACAGATTCATTGACTGATGACGGTTTTTATGTGAATTCACCTCGACAGAGTCAGAAAGTGTTTTTCTCTTTTAATACGTTCATTATTTCACACACACAGGAACATGCTGTGGACACAGAGGACACGTCACGTCAGCAGACTGGATGACTGACAGCTTCAGTCTTGGCTCCTGCAGTGTATGAAGTCTGATATGTGATTGGATCTCTGAGCGTTAATGTAACCTTGTACAGGGTGATAGTTGGCTGATTATTTGGCTCAGGTTGAAGGCGAGGCGTGACGCAGGCGCCGCGCTGCCTCGGCCCTGTGGGTGGGGGGGGCGAGCAGGAAGCACATATTAAGATGGTGCTTTTGGCTGCTGACCAGTTCCCGCCCAAACACACACACACACACACACTCACAAAGCACCATAGGTGGCTCTTAATCATATTATCCCTGCGAATGGGGTGAGCAGCATGATGTCTTAAGTACACTTTGGCGAGGTGTGTTGTAATCATACACACAGCATGTTGGACCACACACACACACACACACACACACACTGCACGCAACACAGATTCAAGCAGACACCTATGAATGAACAAACTACAGATGATATAATAGAAGATAAACACTCACAGTTACTCTCTGTGATGTTACTGTCAGTGTTCCTGCAACATTCAGCGAACATCTGCAGCTTCACAGTTTATCTGTCCACAAAACTCCAAGACAATAATAAAGAAACTGTGAGCAACTAAAGTTTCTGATCCTTCCAGGTTTAGTTGATCAGATAATCTTCTTTCACAGATGAACACCACTGTTCATGTTTGAAGCCTAAACTAACTTCCAGAAGTAAAAGTTAATGTTAATATAAACCAACTACACTGATGTGTCATGGATTTTGCCTCCACCACCAAGCTTCCAACTGGTCATTTATCAGGCCTGAGCTCTTCACAAAAGCCTTTTCTTCTTAGAAAGTTAGTGAGAGTTTGAAAGAGCGTGAGAAACACACAACGAGGCTGTAAAGGTGGACTGCGAGTGAGGGTTTTCATGTGTTAACGCCCCGACAACCCTGTAGTCTCATTTAGACACTTGTTAGCAACTTTAAGACACGAAAAGCTTCAAACATCAGGAGTGGTGAAATGAAATGAAAACCTCCTGAGATTAACTGACAAAGAGCAGTTACAACATTGTCCTGTGCTGCAGCGTGAAAGATGCCACCAGGCAGGTTGCCCACGGGTACATAGCCAGCAGAATTGGACCATCACTCAATGAGAAACTCAATAGTCAATTCACCAGCTCAGCCTATTCCCCAGTCGCCGCCCACACTGTGAAATCAATATGTAATTTATCGGCGATGAAGCTGAGCATTGCCTGGCTGGTTAGTGCATGTTGGTATGTGCAGCTTGTGTGTGTGTGTGTCGGAGAGAACAACACACTCTGTGACCTGTTATGTGTTAGAAATTCCTGTAATCCGGTCTGTGATGTGCTGAGAGCAGAGATGAGCTAGGTCAGATTTACTGGAGGCCATCACTCAGAGTTTGACCTTTCTTTTGTTTGTCAAATGAAGGATCCATGCTGTCCATCATGAATCAGTAAAACTTCTGAATTCTTTCATAAATAAAACGCCTCAACATAAACTAAAACTAGACGTTGATTTTTGTCGAGAGCTTCAATAGAAAACAAACAGCTCTTGAAACTGTTTCTCTGGTACCAACATACATAGCAGACTGAAATATTTAAACTGTTTGACAGACATCACATCCTGATCCTCAGAGGTGATGAATCCAAACTCTTCAAGCTGATTCTCAGACTCTTCATTTTGTCCAAACCAGCCAAGCCACAGCTGCATGAGCATGTGTTTAGTGCTAATTAACAGTGTTACAGTACGCTAACCTGGTCATATAAAACAGTTGTAAGTAACATTACACCTACAACATCATTAGATTAACACTGTTGTTGTTAGCATGTTAGCTCTGTGTGCTGGTCACAGAGATGCTAGCATGATTAGGACCGAAACCAGCAGCCTGACAAAAAATCAATGTCTACTTATTAGCTTTTTACAGGAACGCCTGATTGCCATGGTCTTCATCGTGGATTGAGCTCACCATGCCATGTGGATATCTCTTGGCTGTGGCTGTAACAGAGACATCGAGGATGGCGCTGGATACCGAACGACATACCATATCTTTAAACAGACAACTGATCAAAACAGCATGACCATGAGACAAGGTAGAAAAAACAAGGTTAGAGGACCTGAGTTGAGATTATTTTGTCTTTTCTAAAGTCAGAAATGTTCTCGCCAGAGAAGCAGAAACTTTAAAAATCAGTCATTTGAGCTAAAATCACATGAACTCCAGGTTACCGTCAAATTCTAAAGCTACATCTTTTGTTTCTGAAATAAAACATTTCAATTAACGCCCTTCTGACTTTCCGTCTGTTGTCACCTGCTTCATCAGCATGTGTGTGCAGAGAAAATGCTGTGTATGTAGATCGCTCGAAAGGCCTCCTGTAGTTACTTCTGTGTTGACAGAGTCGAAAATCCTAACTTGTCTAATTACATATTTTCAGCTGTGAAATGCCTTCTGCATGACAAAACAAAAAACACCTCAACGTAAGAATCATTTTTTCTCTTGGTTCTCTGCCTGCTCGCCGGGCAGCCAGACTCCATCAAGCTGTTTGTTGTGACTGTATTATGGGAGGAACCCCATCTCACCTCAGTGTTCGGGCTGGGCTGTGGTGTGTTGACGGCTATCACCGGGCGGGCGTGGTGATTATCGTGCACTATCTCGAGGAGGATTACTATGCCAAGGATGCAGAGGCTAATTAATCATCCTGACACTGCGGCTGGACATGGACTTTCATCGCACGCTAGCAGGCTGAAACCTGCAGTGTGGAGGGCACAAATATGAGCAACAACATCTGTGGAGGTGGAGTCGTATTCAGACCTCAGTTATTTACATACTGTATTAATATTTAAATTAACTGTTTGTAAAGAGTTGGATGTTTTATGGCAGACTTCTATGATCTATTAAAGGAAGCCTGATACCAGAGGAGTCTGATCAGGAGCCGCTGGAGGTCGTCTATGTACTTCTTCCATGAAATGTAAATTTATTAACCTGATGCAAAGAACAAGTGCACTAGAGTGACAGATATAAAGTGGAGTTGATTCACCATTAGGCTTACAGCACTCTGGCTTCTTTCCACATCTTGGGTTGTAACATGAGGAAACAGAGATGTTGAATGTCAAATCTGTATCTCTGTCACTAGAAAACATGCCTTACTGTTAAGTTCAAATCAATGTGGACATGAAGACTCCTCTCCAGGTTTATATTTATATGTATCAACAAGTCCTTGAAATGACAAAATTACAATTTGTACACTGCTATAAACATGCTCCAGCCCTCAGTGTTTTCTGATCTAACACTGGTTGAGGTTTGTTGGGTTGAGGTAGAGAGTGAGATTGTTGGATGATTGTCGTTATAAACACTGGACGGTCAGGAGGCACGTATATAGTTCATGTTAATCCCTCGCTGCCCTCCAAAACTGACCCTGCCTCAGATAGTAAACACAGTGGCAGCCAGCCAGGAATTCTCTAAAGACACTCTAAAGAGTGTTGAATACCAAAGCAAGCTGTGACCAGAAGTTGACACTAACATCACCAACCAGCTGACCAAAGCCAAGTAAATTTTCTGCCTTTATTTTTGCCTCCCAGGTGTGTATCCCATGTCTGTATCCGAGGATAAAGTGCCAGGAGAGGAGGTGGGCCGTCTTAAGGCTAAAGACCCTGACCTTGGAGACAATGGGCTGGTGAACTACCGCTTAATAGATGGAGATGGAATGAGCATGTTTGAACTGACCACTGACTCAGAGACCAGAGAGGCTGTTATTAAACTGAAGAAGGTAAGGAAAGAAAGAACCAGACTTAGGAAATTAAACTTGCAATGTTTTTTGTTTTGTTTTTTACATTTGGCGCTCGCAGAAACAAACCGTGAACAGTGAAATATCATCACCTTCAAAGTTGAAACATGTCCAGCAGTCACAGAGCAAATTTATCATTCATTTGGACTTTTTTCTGTCCACCTAACAAATATTAACTAATATTCACTATCTGGCTCTTTAGCTGCTAAGTACTATGGTCACCTGCTAGCTGTAAACTTTGTCTATCAGCTGTTTGGCAAACACGGAGTGCACAGCAGTGGGATTTTAGAGATTTTTTGCTAGAAAATAGTTGCCTGCTGCAGCCAAAAACAACGCTGTCAGAGTGGCGAGAATGAACCACAACAGCCAAGCTGAGCACTGGACAGCTAAAAAATGGGCTGTAACTCAACATAAAGCTCTGTAAAGCCAAGGGGAGCTGCAGACTCAGGTGATAATTCTCTGTAGGTTCATCACTATGAGCAACCCATTTCACATAGTCACATTGTTTTCACATTTGATACAAGTTGTTAGGGTGCATTAGTAGGTGAGGATGTAGGAACATTAAGTTTTACCACATTAAAATCAAAACACTACAGCGCTAACAGGATAGGCCATACTTCACTGTTCACGATGACAGCAAGATCCACCACAGAAAGATATAAAGTAACGGTAGAAACGTTGGTTGTTGTTCCTCTACATACTTGATACAGAACCGTCAAATTAGTTGTGTCAATTTCTGGTAAAGAATACTGGTGAAAAGTACTGTTAGCTGATAGTGGCTGCTTCAACAGCTAGCTCTTATGGAAAGTATGTGTGCGTCACTGCCCACGTTTTCAATTTGCCAACGCAGAAATGTAGTTGAGATGGCACTTTTTCTATGGACAAAGCAGTTTAGCGTGAGCCTCTGCCAGCCCAGATTTATATCTGTCTCCATACTTGTGTGTTACTGTAATGCTAAAAGAAAGAAAGAAAGAGGGTAAAAGCAGCAGAAAGGCTTTGCGGCGTTCCCTTCCCTGACGAAGTTTCTTATTGTGTTTGATATGAACACTGACTTTCACGTGTGTGTATATGTGAATGAGAGTGCATTAACTTTCATGCTTCCCTAGGCCAGCGAGCTCATCTTGTGCACTGTGACTGTAACCCACGTGTGCATGCACACACACACACAGTATAACTAAAGCTTTCAGTGATCCAGCTCAGCACACACAATTACTTTTTCTCACTCTCTCTCCCTCTCCGTGTGTGTCTCTAATGCTCGCATGCACACAGTCTCTTATTCTCTCAAATACACAGTCAGTCCCTCCATCTCAAACATACACAGTGCTCTGTCACATACACAGTCACACATAAACACTGTTGTATGTGGGGCTGCAGGTCAGGATTATGAGCTGAATCTTCCAGTGAGCTGTGGTAGCCTGCTAGTCCCTCCCAGGGCATCCAACCTCTGAGTCTCTCAGTTAAAAAATGATAGCATTTATAGCTGAGCTATCAATGTGTGGGGGAAAATAAGAATGAAATGTACACCAAAATCAGAAACTCACTTTTTTCTTCTCAGGCTCTTTTTCTTACTTCTTTTTTGGAAAACGGTTTTATGTTTGTCAGACGTTTAACCCACATAATCGCACAGAGGTGATCTTTTTTCCCCCAAAATTTCCAAACCGTAACCTTACTTCAGTGAAAGACTTGGCATTCAAATATGTAATTATGTGCTTAAAACTATGATGGCAGTCGTGGCAAGTTGCATTTCCTGTCCAGACAGCAATGACACTGCTAAAGAGAGCTGCCAGCCTTAACCTACAGCTCGTTTTTACTGATGCGGTGGGAAAATCTCTGTCTGAATCAATCGATACAAGCCTGTTTCTTGCTTTTTCTCACAACCGTCTGCATGAGTGATTCCTTTGGAGCTCAGTACTGAAGAATGGTATCAAAACTGCCAGGGTTAGGGGCTCTCTGTCCACTGGTGTCACCCAGACTGAGCACAGAAGTGAGTGAATGATAATAATGAGTAATGCTCCCTCTCCTCTCTCAACAACTGCAGTTTGTGAGACCTGGAGCGAGGCAAAAAGAATTTTGCAAATGTAATCAGATCTGAGGAAGAACTAAAATACAAATTGCCCCCACTTTCCCCATTTCCCATGTCCCTGTGTAAAAAAAGCACATGGGAACAGTTAAACTGTGTAGATTTTTTAAGGAGGATCCCTCAAAGAAGTTGTTAAAATCCACTAACTAAATGTACTGATGAGCAAAACAGGACACCCCAATCAAAGTAATGAGAGCGACTGATTACACTCAAGTGGGGCACTGTTTGTATGAGTGTGAACATGTAAGGTTGTACCCCAGTCAAAGGCAGAAAACTGTGCTCGAGAAATGTTAAATGCCTGTGTAAACATCTTATGCTCAACTTAATATAGCTAAAACTAGCCAG
>BRZM01000407.1:42570-54219 GCA_033238685.1 Lates japonicus | reverse complement strand
ACACCTGTTATATCAACATATGTTGCTATTCATTGCTCACAAAATGTGCATTGGAAAACAACACAAGGTCATTTTCTAGACCACGAAGGCTGAAACCAGAACATCCTTTTTTTAAGCGTATAGGTTCTTGTTTCAATCTCTTTTTAATGTTATTATATTATTATGGATTTATTATTGTTGTTTTTTTGTGTATTATCATTATTATGACAATAGTTGTTCTTTCTTTTATGCATTTCTACGGAACAAATTCATGTTTAACTTTTGCAACACAGATTTGAAGTAATAATTATATGGATTTGTCTCAACATGGAGAGATGACAAGATCTTCGATTTTCAGTTCTGGACACCTTTCAGAAATTTACTGCCAAAAGTTAAATATCAGCTTTGGTTTATGCCTGTATGAATACAACCTCTCTTTCTTTTGTTTTATTTCTTTTTTTTTTCCATTATTTGGCGTTTAGCCGTTCTTTCTCCTGTTCAAGAGGAAAACTAGCGATCTGTGTTTGTTACTGCAGTGAGAGAAACCTCGTTTTATTCTCTGTCAAGTTTATATTTGATTGTGTACAATTTAAAAGTTCTTATTTTAGTATACAGAATATTCCAGTATTACAACAAAAACATATTGAAGATAAGATTAAAAAAAATGTTACAACATCACACTTATACTACAGACATTGTACTGTTCTTTACTGTAATGGCTGAAATCTCCGAGAAGCGAAAAAAACTTTAAATAAATGCTCTTTTATAAAATGATATTGAACTAGGTGTGGGATTAAAATTTATATTAAGCCTCGTTTATATTTTACTGAAAGGACAGTCATTGAGTGATGTAGTAGTGATCAGATGGTTTATCTACCCAGTCATACATGGAAGAATACAGCAATAAGTGAAAAAAAAACTAAAATATGGGTGATAGTAAATTTGATGCTAGCCAGTAAAATGTAAATGAAGCCAATGTCAGTCTGGCATCTGTGGACTTCAAGTTCAGTAAAATTACATGACATCGAAAGGAGGGGGCTAATTTTCTTTCTGAAATCCATTTAAATCGGCAACCCAGTATTAGAAATCCTTGAAAAAATGACAAGACTGATTTTCCTTGTCAATAGCGTCAGCCCCTGCATGACAACAAAGCCTCCTCAAACTCATCTGATTGAATTAAACACACCCAAGTACAAGCTCAACTTTTAGGCACAACACAACTTTACAAGTCACGTAATGAAGTTGCAGTGAGCTACTCAAATACATGCAAGGGCACACTCCTTGGTTCATGTAACTGCATTTCTACTGTTCCTCCTTTTAAACAAAACATATGAAAATAATTGTCATTAACCTTCCAGAGGTGTAAAGTTTTGTCATTATAGTCCACAAACACCTCTGGAAAGACGGTACATTAATAATTCACCTCCATCATAAGGAAATGCCATGCACATGTGCAAACACATAAACACAAAGTATACAGACACACACACACAGACTTCATTCACTCACTCCTAGGGGAGCAACTCTGAAGAAAGGTCAGGCTGCACTTTGGATGAACAACAAAAGAGGTGATATAGAAAGAGAGCGACGGTGAGAAGACAAAGGAAGAAGTGAAAGGAGAAGGGAAATGGATCAGAGTGAGCAGGGAGTGAGAGAGGGGCAAAGGATGAGAGGACTGGTGCAGCAAAATTATACCCTGCACCATGTTGCAGAAATATTACTGAGATTTTATTATTCTACTGTGGAGAGGACATGAGGATGCGGCATTAATATTTCCACTGATCTCTGACCTGGCTTGAATTACAGTATTTTGTGGAATTAAAAGCAAACCCTTTCACGACACAGCATTCACAATAAATTATGGCTGAAACTAACAATTATTTTCATTATGCATTATCCATTTTCCATTTTCTCAATTAATCATTTCAGTTTATAAAAATTTCCAAAAATATTGCAAAATGCACAAAACACAATTTCCCAAAGTCCAAGTTTACACACACACACACACACACATATACAGTATATACATATATATATATATATATATATATAGATAGATAGATAGATAGATAGATAGATAGATATAGATATACACACATTATATATATATACACACATTCAGTTAACATTCAATCCAATTGTTATGATTTACCTGTAGTTAAATGACTCACACAGTATCTGTAGTGTCTCAGTCAGTGAAACCACTTTTCTTTCTCTCCTTTTGCTGTAGTCAGAGTTTGTGATTTACCCTGAGGTGAGTCTGCTTCCACATAATTGCAGCAGAACACAGCAACTTTCTTTCAAAAGAAACAAAGACAGTAATGTAAATACCAGAATCCAGCTGCTTGTTGTGTAGTTCAACATAGAACAAACAAAGGAGAAAGGGCAGGACAGATAAATAATATTAGCAAGTGAATTAGCAAAATATATGTGATGGAAGTAAGGGGAGTGGAAATAACAAAGGAGGAAAGATCAAGGGGAAATGAGAAAAAAGAAATAAGTAAACTTCTGTGCTTCCTGCTAACTGTGTTCTCACTGAAGTGGTTGGTGGAGGGAGAAGAGGTGAACTTTCGCACCTGAATGAACCTTTTTGCTGCATCCCACTGGGAGAAAGAGAGACGAGACTAAGGGAAATCGAAGGAGAATCAATCAGAAAAAGGAAGAGGATAAGTAAACCATTGTGTCTGCCAGCTAAAGGTGAAGGAGGAAGGAATGAGGAGACACAGAGAGGAGGACATGTAAAAGAATGAGTTCAAGAAGAGGGGAGGATTAAAACGCAGAGGATGCAGCAAGGATGAAAAGAGGGGAGGTGAACTTTTGCACCTGTTAATGCAAACTTAGCATCTCCAGCTGGGAGAGAGACAGATGCATTTACAAGGACAATCAGGTTTGGCTGGTTAAAGTAAGAGCAAAAAAGGTTTTAATAGCTAATGGGCCAAATGTGATCATGTTAGGGAATATAATCAGATATTGTAGCAGTTTAAGTAGCCATCAGAAGATCAGCAGGCTGTTGCACCAACCACTGTATTTGTCATTTCAAGGGTAGGTTAGTGTGAATGGCCAAGATGGCTGAGATGGAAGCTTTCTGCAGAATTTTGTTGATGTTGTTTTCAGTTATGATCATACTTGTGCCTGGTACAGCCATCAATGCCTTAGGAGAAAATGTGACAACATGCAGCAAAGGTGAGTATGATGAATAATTTCCTGATATTAAACTAAAACTTGTCATACATTAGTTCTCTTTTTATACAGCACTCTAGTAATTAGACTTGAAATGAAAAGCATTTGCATAACCATAGATTCTGAATTTGTCAATGATGGAGAGGGTGTAGACACAAATTTAAGAGATTTTAACAAGGAAACTGAATTTTTGTGGGAAAAAATATGCCTAGAGAGTAAGTAGTGACAGTGCAGCTGACCAAAGTGGTGAGGTATGTGTGAAAGTAGAAAGTCAGAACCAACATCCATTTAACTGGTGAAACAGGCAGCACCTGATCAATGCTGCAAAGAGTTACAACTCTATATTGTTCCTACTTGTTTTCTTCTCTCTCCTTGTGTGTGTGCACAGTTTGTGTATGAGAATGAGTGTGTCCTGTCCTCGTTATTTAAATACCTAAACTCCATGAGTACCCTAGGAGCAAGACATCATTCTGCATCACAAAATCTCATCAGTGGACACTGAAAGAGTGTCTGTGAATGAGGGGACAGTGTGATGGTGTGGGTATGTGTATGTCTGTTGAAAATGTGAGCATCCAAAAAGAACAGTGTTTCCACCAAAATATTTTTGCACACAGGTTTGTTTTCCTGTGTTTGTGTGTGATGTACTAAAGTGACATTGTTAGTATTCATGTCAAAAATGCACTACGCAGCAGTTTGGATTAATCTGCAGCTCACACTCTGTTTTTCGTGCCTCATGTGGAGAACACACTGCTGCTTTGTCTTTGCATGGTAATTCCAGTGTGGGTGTGGGTGTTTGGGCCAGGGCTTGTCTATTTGTGTCCTCTTTTGCTTCTATAATTGTGAAGACCAGTTTTAGGCTGTGAGAATGAGGACACTTTTTTGAAAGTTAAAGATTTTGTCTGGTCCTCACTTCTTCAAAGGTGTGTTTGAGAGTCAAGATTTGGTTTGAGGGTTTGAATTACATGTACAGGGGTGTCTCTATAGTACTGATGTAAGGAACCACAGGCACAAAAACAAAGGTGACCTAAAGAATGCAAATGTCTCCCCAAATCAAAATCAATAAGACTGACTTACAGGAGATTTGCCGGTATAACTTAACTACAGTGTACATTGTGTTGAAACATATTGATAGTAACATCACGTTTAAGATTTCTTCCAGCTAGGAGGAGGAACAGAGGACACTGTGAGCAAGGCAGTCTTACATTCATACACGGTCTTACACACGTTTTATTTTTGCCTGGACACAGAGGCAAACAACACCAGCAGGGACAAACTAGGCTCTTTACCTTTCAAGCTTCAGCTACTGTGGCCATACCTGGCTTTTGGTAACATGAGCTTGGTGACACCTGTGGCACACATCAGAAACGCCACAAAGACATAAGTAGCAGTCAAAGCAGAGTGTCAAACGTGTGTCAATCCATGACTGACTGTGGTCGAACTGGAATTTTTTCAGGAGAGGTGACATGTCAAGATGCTGCCAGTGTGTTTGGATGCATTCACGGCTGAAATGTCTGGACAATTTAATCTCTCATGTCCCATAGAAAATTAATAGGGGCAAACTCTGCATGCACTGCTTAAAGTAGGTCGGCACCAAACACAAAAGTTAGTTCACTTTGAGGAAATGGTGCTACATTTAAAGTTACAGCAGTCAAAAACAGCTTTCATTCCATTGCGAACATGAGGTCAAGTGTCCTGCATCAAATACAGGGTTGCCTGCGATTCTGGTCCTTAAGAAGAATTAGAAAAAGAAAGCAACAAGGGATCTTGCATAATTACACAGAGTGCTCTCTTGACAGTTCCCATGGTCAGCAGATTTGTTTCATAGTAGATTAGCTTTTGAATTAATGATAAATCCTATATAGTTTCCACAATCACAAAATCCTGTGGTTGGTCCAGTTTACAGTCTCACAGACCTTTTCAATTGGTCATCTCAGCTCTTTAGTCCACAGCAAAGTTTGATTGACAGTGCAAAAGATCCCTGAAACATATTATCTCATGATAAAATCAGTTCAATTGAAGTCTTTCTACATATACATTACTGACATCCGTTACTTGGCTAATAAATCAAGAAATACACCAATTCTAACAATAGCAATCATATATTTGATAATATTAGTTTATCTGGTGAATTCACCTGTGCTTGCTTTCTCTCCGTTTCTGTCTGATTCCTGTAGACTAGTGTGGATAATCTTGATATGACACGGAGACAACCCTGAGATCAACACATTAGACTAATCTCGCCTTTCACATAAAAGTGCAAAAAACTATTTTTGATTCTGATGAATGGATTGCGACAAATTTTCCAAGCGTAATTTTAAAAAAGCAATACAATGACTATGTGACAAATCACTTCTACCTGGGAGGAATAATTGCCACTTTGAGTTGAAGCACAACACTGTCTATGTTGTTCAGTTTGTTTCCATACAGTATTCCCCCCTGTGCTATAATATCTCGTGCACTTGAGCATCGTGGAAAGAAACTGAAAAAGCATGATTCAGCAGCTTTAGAGGAAGCAGACTGGAAAAGAATACAAGTCATCTGAAGTGGTACTTTTTAGGCTCACAAATATGTTGTTTTTTCCTTCTTCCTTCTACTTTCTACACTTAAACTTTCTAGCTGAGCTTGTGGCCTACATGACTATATATAAATTCATCCAGGGGTCTTTAAAACACATAAATACTTGATGAAAACATGTTTGCTTCACGTCAAGCAATAATTAGCTTAGCTTAACTAAAGTGAAAGCTGCCATCTCACCTGTGCCCGTATTAAATTAATCCACAGTCACAAAGGCTAAACACTACAACAGTTAAGAAAGGAAGCTAAAGTTTGTTGCCGATTTGTTTACCTCCCTTCATCTCATTTTTAATGATCTTTCTGTATCTGACATCACTCCTGATTTATCTCCATTTCTTTTCTATTTTCCTTCTGAATCCTCACCTTCCCCTCACACTTGTCTTTTTGCTCTTTCATCCTTCTTCTCTCTCCATCCATGACTCTCATGCCTCTCACTCCTCACTCCCCAGTTAAGATAATTACAGTTCATTCTGTGTCAGTGTGTAGGGGGATCCCAGGCTGGCTGAAGCCTGATTAGTTTTTAATCATGAAGTGGCACTTGAGTAAACAGGAAAATATTCTTCCCGTCACTCCAGAGAGGAGAGATGTGTGTGTGAAATAGTTTGTGTACAAGCTGGATGGACGTCCTTGGGTGCACTACAAACAGACAGACAGTAAGTTAATTAACCAGTCAGGCAGCCAGTCAGTAATGTAGTTATTCATTCAGTTTGCCAGCAAGTCTGTAAGTTGGTTAGATGCATGGGGAATGTGTTTTTGTATCAACTGGATGTCCTTGAATGCACTGCAAACAGAGACACAGTAAGCAACCACTCACATGGTAAATTAACCCATCAGTCAGTCAGTAAGTTAATTACTGACATGGAAAGTTAGTCAGTTGTTTAAAGAGTCAGCCAATCCAACCTTCTGTAAGTACATATCATTCAGTCATGCAGTTTGGCAGATATACTGATCTTTCAGCATGAACCTTAATCCTACAGGCATTTGACAGATGTTCATGTAACCAACAGAAACTCCCTCAAGATTATACAATACAGTAAAAATAATTTTAAACTGAGATTTGTTATGAACTCATTACAAAGATGTCTATGAAGGCACACCTTGATTTGTATTCAACCTTCCCTCATAACAGAGAACAGCGTACCTGGTACCTTTGGACAACTGTGGCTGTGGCGCGATTTTGAAACCTGCAGTTTAGTAGCAGCTTCAAATAACATAAAGAAGTACCGGAACCAACTTGCAGAATTGTGTAAAAAAGCATTAGAGCTACTTTGTTAACTGAGGACAATGTGGCCTAAAATATGCAAAAGTGAACTGAAATGTGGTTGGTTTTGTTTGTGTTGAGAACACAAACTGAATCAAACACAGGATTGCATCACAGTTTTGTAATGTGTAATAACGGTGTAACAACATGCAGTGTATGGAAACGCTGTCTGAATTTGTGCATGAATGAGTGAAGTTAACTTGTAGCGTAAATCGCTTTGAGTGGTTAGTAAGACCATAAAAGCACTATATAAACACAGTCCATTTAGAAGTTTGTATCATTCGACCGCAACCATTTTTACAACATCTGCAGTACAAGACACCAACAGATGAGGTCCAGTTACTTTCATGACCAAAAATACTCATAATCAACACCTTCTTCAAAACACTAAATCATTAGGTAATAAATTTCATCCTTAAAAGCAGCTCTGGCTGTTATTTAATAAATTTGCTGAGGCTGAAAGTCAAAACTGTTGATAATGATGTTGACTGTTGACACTGTTAGGCATGCCCTCAGGTGGGAAACGTTTTCTTTTAATTCACAAGGACCAACACAGCAGCCAATTCTGCCCCAGTACTGCAGCAGCTAAATCTCAGCTGTGTGGTGCACCTGCTGTATGTCCTGAGGAAATATGAGGAATAAAGGGGTTTTCATGCAATTTCAGAGAAATTGAAGGTTGCGTTGGCAATTAGTTGAGTTAAAAGCTTAGCACTGTTTGAAGCCACCAGCTGGACTATTATGTGTCAAAATCTGGGTTGGTACTCAAAGCTGTGTCATGGGAAGATTAAATGGATCCCCACATGACTGAGGACAAAATCGTATTCAAGCCTATAGGCAGAATTGTTTTAAAAATGCCTCTCCAAATGATGAATGATGCAGTGTGCAGGAAATCCCAGTCTGTCAAAAATGTTTTAATAATGCATACCATCTGAGAAAATGGCACTGAATGCATTGAAAAATCTCATAATGTCAAAGTTATAATGCATGTAATGAGTTACCTCAGCATGATGTGGTGTGGATGTGTCTGTCTGTCTATCCTCCTCTCATCTTGTGCTCTTCCATCTCTTAATGTCCATCTATCAAATACATAGTGTTACCTCCATAGATACACACACATGCTTTTACGATAAGACATCTAAACATGGAGTCAATATGTTACTTTATAACAGCTCACCACATGATCACATGCACATACAAAATTACATACACAAAACCATGCACATACTCACAGAAGCGGCAGCAGGCTCTCTGACAGAGTGGCATTGACCTCTTGGGTCTGATAAATCAAATAGCAGCTCTCTGGTATTGTGTGGCATGGTGGTGTTTGGTGGCCTCTGAGCTGAATATAACGAGGAGGTTACCGAGGCGCTTTTACACAGGAGGACAACAGAGACAAAGCGGTGATGAGAAAGAAAAAGTGTGTGTGTGTGTGTGTGTGTGTGTTTGTGTTTAAGGGGAGTGCAGGAGGGACTGTGCAAGCCTGTGTGTCAATGGTGAAGGGGTTATGTAAGCAATCAGTGGCCTGTTTAATCTTTCAGAAGAAACTTGCTCATTTCCATAATCATCATCTCTCTTTCCTGATCCCCCACACTGCTTTGCAGCAGAGCACCAGAATCCGAGACAGTGAAATAAGTCACCGTGTGGGACCACAGCCTCGTCTCTCGTCCTGTTCTCCAGATCAGTGCCCATTATACTCCTCTAGTCTCCCTGCCCAGACTCACTTTCGAAGGTGGTGCAGCTACCGTTATAAGAAGGGTAGGCGCAATAATTTCTGACGAATTCCCCTAGAAGGCATTCATCAACATTTGACAAAATAGTTTGTATGAATGAGACAGCTCGAGAGAAGTTCCTGATTACTTTCTCATATCTGTGCACCTGCATGTTGCTGTTTGAAGTGGACATGATTGTCAGATTCTCTGCATTGAAAAGTTAAATTCTTCTCCTTCCTGACCACTTTAGGTAAAGTAACTCCATATATGCATTTCTACAAGCTGTGTATGTACTAGGAAAAGCATAGATGCTCCTGTTTAATTTCTTGTGAGACTGGATGAGGCATTGCTAGTATCATACTTGAAGGTCAGCTTCCCACAACAGTGATAAAATCTTACTTTAAATTCTAGTTTTGCAGATGATCCATTTCTCTCTCAGATTAAAAAGGACTGCATAATAAAAATAAAAAAAAGTGCATGGATATGACATTGAGACAAAATTTCTAAATGACATCATGCTTGTTTATTTTGTATGTTCCAAAACCAAGCTGGTTGTTTATGTGGACCAGATTCTTGTGCCTTTATTAGTCCCCTACATTCAGATGGCGCTGCCTGCTGCATTATGGCAACCAGCATGCAGGAGTTTACTGACATATTATACCCACTGGCACCTGCACAAAGAAAGAGTAGGTATGTGAAAGGAAGCATCCTTTCCTCTCCTCTGTCTCACAAAATCTTGCACCCTTCCTGTCTCCTGATAAGCTACAGCCAGTTCTTCAGCCTGTGACTTCTATCATCCCATCATACTGGCATTAGGTGACAGGTCTGGAGCCAAAAATGTTTTTTGCTCATATTTTTGTTAGTTTCAGTACCACACATGGAAGAACTTCAGTTTGCATTTGCCCGAGTAAAGAATACGCAGTACTGCAATCTGGGAGAAAGCCTGAAAGGAAGAGCAGAAAAAGCATGCAGATGCAGACCTGAATGCATTCAGCCAAAATATTTTTGGCCAAGTGAGGAACACCTAACTTGATCTCTGCAATTTGAGGTAATACACTGAAAACATGCCTCAGTATCACTGGGTAAATCAATGTGCAAAACATGGTGAGGCCAGTCTGTGTAACAAAGTAATGACTGACAAACAAACCATCTGTCATCTGACTGGAACAATTGGACCTTTGATGTTTGATTTGCCAAATTCCAAACTCTCTGATTGGAGCAACCAAAAACCTGTTATCTGATTGAATCCAGTAAAGTCTATGCGTAACTTGGTTCATCGAGCCCATCTGATCAACCGTGGGCCAAAGTAAAACTAAATCTCCACTGGATGGACAGGCTGAAGGATACCTCTGCACCATAGTTACACACAACACTGATTCTGACACAAGAAGATATCACAGCCATTTGAGCTCGATACTGCTGGCTCAGAAAGGCAGAAAAGGCATCAGGAAAGGGTGGAAAGAGAATGTAAAAGGGGGACAAGGAAGAAGTCTCAGTTTCCCCTCCCTCTTCATTCAACTGAACCCCGTTGTATTTAATGCATTTTAATGAACTGATCTTTCATTGCAAAATCTAAAGCTAATTTGGTGTATTATTAGATCCTCACTGTGATTATTAGCGATACTAAAGCTGATGGTTGTGATGATGCTGTGTTTTATTATTGTGTGTGTGTGTGTGTGTGTGTGTGTGTGTGTGTGTGTGTGTGTGTTTTAAAGGGAGACTGCTGCAGTGATATGTGTACAGATATGTATCTGTCTGACTGTACATAAACAGTTGTTATAGTGTGTGTGTGTATTGGTAAGAGCTCTGCTGTGGCTGTGTGTGGCTCACAGAATGGGCTGGACATGGAGTGGGCACAGAGGGGGCTGTTCTAAGCCATATCAGCCAACAGCGTCATTACTCACAATTAGACCCTAAACAGATTAAAGAATAGGTGACAACTGGCCAGGCAGTCACATAGAAAGTAAGAAATGGTATCACTGCTTACCCTGTTTTTAACATTTAGTTTTATTTCTTGTGCATTGCTCCTTGTTCTGAAGCGAGCACCATGACATGTTTGTTTGTATTTTCTTCATTATGATGCTCTGACGTCATGTTCTTTGGACCTGCCTTCATAACTGACTTAACCTCTAGACCATGGGTTGCTTTACTTCTAATGGTTACACATAAATGCAGGCTGAAGCCCTCTCTGGATAATAGTAGCTATGGGAGGCGTGGTGGTTTTGCCATGCGGTAATTTCAATCAGTCATCCAGATGGTAATTTTGGAGGTTTATGGCAAACCAGGACACTGCACACCACAACACCAACAGTACAGTACCACTAGCAAAACTCCTTAACTATTTGCTGCTCTTCTGCCTCTGGTTTGCACATAGCAGCTGTATAATTGAGATGCCTTCAAGGTCTTGCATGACGAAGCAATTATCTAGGTGGTTAAGTTATCCTGAAGTTATCGTATCCCAAATAATTAGCATAGACACATATTCACTTCCCACTACCTTGAAAGACATTTGTGTCCAACTCTGGCCATGATGCATACTCCAGTGACAAACAGCAGCTAATGATCCTAAATCCTAAATCAGGCTATACACAAGTCAGCTCACAGGTAAAGAGAAGAAAGCCAACCTGTGTGCGTCATAAACAGAGAGTGGGTTAAAGTTAAAAAGCCTGGCGTTGCTTTAAAAACCTAATGCTGTCATGCTTTTTGCCTGCTGCACTGTGGTGTGTTCATTTTGGTTATTATATACAGAACACTGGTATGTATGAAAATGCACCTCCTCTTTTCCTCCAAAAATATACACTGGATATGCTGTATGCCAGACATCTACGTTACTGCAAAACTCATATTAGAGATGACTGCGGTGTGAAATAGACAGAACTACTCCTGACAATCTGTCAATACAGGATTTAATCAGTATTGGTCAGCCACAAGCGAAGACGTATGTGA
>BRZM01000407.1:0-22857 GCA_033238685.1 Lates japonicus | reverse complement strand
TCATGCTTCTCCTCTATGTGCTGTTAGACAGTGTATCAGCTCTTAATCTATCATCTTGGGAGAGGTATATTCTCCTACATTTGGAAACTTTGGGCGAGACTGCATTCTTAACTTCGCTGTCATATAAATACCATGTAATGTTTTTGTTTTTTCCTTTTGGCCTCTCCAGGCGCAGCACAGCTAGCTGTAAGAAAGCACAACATAAAGCATGTAATATATTAGCAAACAGTTTTACAGAGTAGGAACAAAAACATGATTTTCACCTGGTGAATATTTACTCTCCTGTTAGCTCTTTTCATTTTGTCAACTCCTGAAGAAGTATCTGGCTCTTCAGCTGATAAATGATTCTTTGTATTCACCAGCTAGTCACTGACTTTGTCTGCCTGGCATTACTGCTGGGCAGGTTGTGTACAGTTGGTTTTATCTAGCTTCTTCACCAAAACAGCACCTGCACAGCTGCAAATGACACACATTAGAGCAGAGTGAGGTGAACCAGAATAGTGTAAGTTGCAGGCTGTAAAACCAAAGCTTTAACCACATGGTCAAATGGTCAGCCTGCATTTCTTTGACCAACTCTGCAGAACACCCACAAGTAGGATCATGACCCTGCAAAATTCAATCTATCTCTGCTGATGTTTGTTTCTATTTATCAGAGAGAGTAGAATATAAAACCAGCCAACCCTTCCCAAAGGCAATTGAAAATACAAAATGCAACAACAATACATAAAGTGTGACACCTCCTCATTGTCACTCTGACTTGATAAGTAGTGATATAACCAACCCGATCTGCAAGTATGGCGTGAGACAGCAAGCCAACGTCAGAAAAGGCATCACATAGGAACATGTGGCCATTATTCGTCCATGTGAAATATTCTGACAAACCACGAAATTAACTGTAAATCTTTGAATAAAAAATCAATGATACAGTCAGCGTGGTAACAACCACAGAAGCTCTGCATCATCCGTCACTGCTGGGCTTCTGGATGCTTATATTACAGTAAACCATAAGTCAGGTTCATAAGTCATAATGTAAAAGGAACAATGATTGTTTTCAACTAGTATTGCGTACAAAGGGAAGCTGTGTGTAAATCAACTTGGTGAAATTGTTGTTGTGTCCTGAGACAGGATCATTATTTATTATGAAGAAATATGTTTGGCTGAAAATGAGCCGAGAGGCTGTTGAGCTGCTGGGGAAAAAAGCTACCCTAAAGCTCTGTAAGATGATATCCTAAAAGAAACCCAATCTTTAAAAAATTATTAATGATAATTGTGTTTACATAAATCAATGTCGAATCGTTTAAAAAGTAGAAACTGGTAAATAAAAACAAATTTTTATTCAGTAAGAAAAAAACTCCACTGAACACACACTAAGTTTCTTATTCATATCTTTGATGTTCCTTGATAAATTGCTCAAAATTAATATGTTCTTTTTTTTTTTCATTCAATTTATGTATTTAATTTTTGTGTCTCATCATTTGGCAATTTGTTGAATAAAAAACTGAGCACAAGAGCAACAGTAGAAATTAAGTGACTAATTATTTTGTTTACATTTGCAGTTTATTAGGTTTGAGCTACAAAAATAATTGCAAAAGATTGGTAAAGGTCAAGAAAACAGATATTTCTAATTTATGGTTTAACAACTGATTAGTGTCTTATTATTAATGTGGTCAGAATTTCTACAAATTGTCATAATTCACATACTGTTCTGTCCTTTGTAAATGCCACTGCAATTCACAACCTCATCAGTAAAGATTATGTGGTGACAGTTGTGCACACAGGTTTAAAAGTCAGTCAGGAGACTATCTGAGCTGCTGGTCAGAGTTTCAGACGTTTGATTGCTTACTTGAGATGGGTAGGAGGAATGATCACTGTCAACAGATGCATTAAGATCTATAAGCTAAAACAGCAGTCATTCATCACTTTAGAAGAGGCTGTCTCAGTCTTTGATGAAGCTCTGCAACCAGTCTGGAACTACTCAAAAGACTCAATGTAACTAACCTCAGTTAAAGTTTTTTTTGTTTTTTCTCCTTAATTTAGTACAACTGAAGCATTCAGAGACATAGCCATACAGTGCCTGTACGTTTGGTGGGCAATCTATCTTTCCTTTGTCTCTTTTGTATTCTTAAGCATGTACAGGCAAAAGTACTCTGAAGCAGAAAGCTTTTTTATTTAGTGGGCTACATTAGCTAACCATTGTATAGAGACAAAACACTCGATGATTAGGGTTTCTACTCAACGGTGCTGTTACATCACTGTTTTTAATTACTGACGAAAGTGTGATGGGTGTTATGGCATTTAGTATTAGCTTTTTTTCTAACTTTTGCAACCATTTACATAATATTAATTTAGCTGTTATTCATTTTGGTTTAACAGTTAATAAAATATATATGAGGTCAAAAGCTGGACAATGGTTCCTCAGATTCAACCTCACAGTGCGGAACACCTTGCTTTTCTAATGCAACTTTTCATTTGTGACTCTCTGTTTGTTTATGATTCAGGAATTGTAATTAACTTTGCTAAATAGCATCCTGAACCTGATTCCATGTTTGAGCAATTCTGAACGTGATTAATGCGTGTTTATAACAAACACGATTAATGCCTTAGGCACAGAATTCAGTCTCTACCAGTACGCCGTAAAACTGCGCTCTTACACATACACAACATGCACCATGTGCATGTATTTACCTGAACAGACAAATACACTTTCATTTGCTTTAACAAACATACACAACAATACAGGACTCATTTATGTACATATGCAATCAATCAATATATACAACATGAAGCAAACCTCCCAGTACTGACCTGCAACAATCTCACATCACAAGTTGTCTAACTGACAGCTGACATCACTATCTTCATAAAATGGGGACCTGACTCGGGACCAGATTCATACTATTTGGTGTTGTAAAATGTGAGAGGTGTTATGATGCTGAGCTTCGAGAGCACTGACAGTTTTCTTTTGTTTTCCAATTTTTTGCTCTTGCACCTCATGTTAACTTTTCATGTTATGCGCACATCTGAAAGCAAGTGAAAAACTGGACTTTTGTCCATTAATCTTCAAACAGATTTATCAACAGTTAAAATAATGATTCTTATTTTTCCCCTTTCCCTCTTTCTCGTTCTATCATGTATTTTATTTTTAGTTGGAAGATTTTGCTGTCAAACCATGCAGTCAGTTCAACATCATCACATAAGTTGTTGATTGATTTGGAAACGTAAGCACCTGGTTAGGGCAAGTCAGTTCAAAATGATTCCAGTTTCGTTAACAAACTTCTTGTTCACTTCTAAATAAACAAATGCACAGTGCATCCCCTAAAAAATTAGATTTTTTTTAAAGCACTTTTTTTTCTAAAATGTCATGGGTCCTTTAACAAATCCAGGTTTACAATTTATAATAAATATTGATCAGCTCCCACAATTGTAGATAACACCTCACGGTGTCCAGCCTGCACCATGCTGAGTGCCTCTATAAAAAACACTGCTCTAACAATGAAGTGGGAATGATGTCATGACATTTCAGTGTACTTTTAGGTGACATATTAGCCTTCTAAATCCATAAGTTGTATAATGTGACCTTTTCTGTTTGGCATGGAACTGAGTTGTTGTTCTATCAATAACAAGAGCTATGGGAGCTGTGTGCCTGTAAGCGTATGAGGTACAGTAATACTCTTCTGATAATGCCTGTCTCTCTGTCCCGTGGCCTGTCTTTTTATTTGTTCTCTCCCTCTTTGTCTCCACGCCCTCTGCTCTCCGTTATAATTCAAGCCTCATCTTGGCCTCAGAAATTAATCTGAAGTTTCACAATGAGCTTAGATGGCATTACATGTCTGAAACAAAAGTCTGATATTAAAAAATCCAGCTTTGCCACAGAAGGAGCTGTGGAAGAAAACACTGTGTTATTTTCAGCAATGCCCTGTTGATTCACATATGAAAATACTGGATTTATATTTGGGAAAATGAAATACTTATGTTTTATGGCTTAGTATCTGTGAACAGATGTCCTAGTGGTACTCATCCTTTGGCTTTCCATAGTTTCCATGCAGTTGTAAGCACGCAAGAATCTGCACATACTTAAATGTATTAATTTTTGATTTGTGGATGTTTGATTGGTGGATGATTTTGATTCTTATAATTTAGACAGAAATAATGTGGAATTCCATTTCCATTAGTATTCCATTAATGCTAATCATGATACAGGTTAGCTATCATTTTGTAAGAAGATTATGACATTTGGTGCAAAGGTCATTATTGTCATTCTCCTGAGAACATGTATGTAGTGCTTTCTGAAGGCCAGCGGGTATTTAATGTTCGATAAAGGAAACCAGCAGTGTCTGTTGTTACAGTCCGATGCGCACACACCACGTCATACACATCTGTCTGAGCTTCCTCATATCAGAATCTAGGATAAACAATGTAGAACTAAGAGGAAAAAAAATAAACCATGAGTTGCTCATAAAGTAATTTAAGGACAAGGACAGCAGTAAGACCACTTCCTCCTCCTACACACCATTATGTACTGCAAGGGACCTTGTAAACACTGTAACAGGCTGAAGAAAACACAGCGTGGATTACATTAAGTGTATTCATTGTGTTTGGTACTGGCTGTATTACAATAACAAAATTTTAATATTGAGAATCACTGTTGTTTTTGACAAGGTGTTCTGCTCTTATTTCATATGTGATGGAATACTGCCACGTGGGTCTGTAAACATGGAGGTTCATGTTTTATTAATGAAATAAAACTCAACAGAAATTAGATCGGAAGAAACGGTACTCGCCCCTCTGAACCAGATTACGAGGGTGAGAAAATGTGCGTGTGTGTGTGTGTGTGTGTGTGTGTGTGCATGCTTGCTCAACTATGTACACAAATGTAACATGTGTCTGCCTGATTAAGTCTGGGTGTAATGCATTTATAACCATTAGCCGAACACCCATCGATCACAGCCAACATATGCAAATTAACAGCAGAAATCTGTGTGTGTGTGTGTGTGTGTGTGTGTGCGCATAGCTCTCTCTGTTAGAAGCTTGGGAGTGAAGAACATTTTGGAAAGTATGGACATTTCGTCAGTCCTCCCCACTTTCAGACAGACCTTCAAATACTTGTCAGTAAGGTTAGGATAGTTTGAGTTAGGGTTGGGGTTGGGGCTGGGTTCAGGGTGCCATGTTAGGCCTCTGGCCTGGCCTACAGACCCCGGTAGCCTGAGGAGGCGGAAGGGATGAGGGAGGAGGGAAGGACAAAGACAACAGAAGAGCATATATAGAAGAAACGTGAAAATAAAATAAATAAAAACTAAATAGGTAACTAAATATATGCAAACTATATCATATATATATATATATATATATGTACTTATACCTATACACACACACACACACACTTTTCTTCAAGAAACAAAAGGAGGAGAAGGCTAAAAAAGGACAGGATAAGGTTTAGAGTTAGGGTTAGGGGTTCAGAGGTTAGGAGTTGGGGTAAAAGGCTAAGTCCATTCGCCATCAGGTGTCCTCACAACAACAAACACCAATGGTGTGTATATGTGTCTGCCCTGTGCACCTCCACACCATAATGTAGAGATGTATTTCCCTCATCTGTTGTCTTTGTGTTGTGTTTGTTGTCTTTAATAGTTTTGTTTTGCCCTTGTGCTTTGGAAAGTAAGGAGAAAACAACATTGCATCCATTAACATGTCCCCACACTGCTGACCATCAGTTTGTTAGCCCATTAACTTTGTTAAGTGCCTTTCACTGCTGGTTTGTGTTTGTGTTGGCTATTAGTAGAATAATGTTTTCTGGGACCTGTTGCAGCTATCAACTATTAAGTGGTTTGGTTCACTCGTGTAATTACTGCAATTGGCTGAAGAGGTGTCCTGCTATAGACAAACACCACTCAAGCTGAGCTGACAGCGCTATGCTAGTGAACAACATCATGAAACCTGTTTAGGACTGGGTGACACTGTAACAGATCTCTTTGGTCTTTGATTCTAACTCTCAAAGTGGGCTCACTGCTGTTAAAATGTCTGTGCAACTATCACCAAAGTCAGGTCTAGACAATCGAGATGGTAACAGAAACAACCTCCTGTTTACGTAATCTTAGTTCTAGTCCATTCATTTCCATGGGTAATTTCAACACTTTACAATTAATGACTTCTACCACACCAAACTTGTTTAATGTTGAGAGCTTGGGCCTGAGAGACCAGCAGTAGTCTGGCTGCTTTGGCTTGTAGTTAGCGCATGTACAAACCTTTCTCAATACACAAACAGCTGACTGCAAGCAGAAAATCTCCTTTTCAGTCACAGTTGTTCCTTTCAAAATCTAATTTGAGTTCCAGAAATGATTCTTCCATTGTAATAATCCTCTCTCCATCATGTGTTGTTAGGCGTTGGGATTCTGACTGTTTGTCCACATTGGTTTGTATTTTATGTTGAGAGGCTTTTTAAATCAATTCCAGCACCAAGTTTTAGCACAAACACACACACACACACACACACACACACATTTCACTGATTCCTTGGTTTCTTCATTTGTACATCTGATTCAATACAACCATTAAGGCAAAGACCAATACCATGTGTCTATTTGCACATTTGTAACTCTTATTCTTACTACTTTTGTATTTTAAAAAACACTTCATCACTTTTTAAATACTATGTATTTTTCTTCCGAAAGGCTCAACAATATTGCTGGGACTTTTTGCAAACCAATTCACATTAAATTGTTACACATAATCTGTTTTCATTACAAAATATCAAAATACTATGGGTAGTGTTGGGTTATGGTTATTTATTCACATTTCAAATCTACACTGAACTGTGAAGTGATAATGACATATTTTAAAGGACATACCCTTGAATTGAAAACTTGCAACTGAAGGACCACAAAGTAACAGCTTGAATCGTGTTTTGTAATATAGGTGTATTGATGATACATTAGCCCCGTCGGAAAATCTTTTTGTATTTTCTTCTCTTGCTAACCCACACCATCCCTTCATCTCCCTTGGTGATTTTTCCTCTGTAGCTTTCACTGTCCAATCATTTGTACAGACAAATCTCACATCACAGCATGAATTACCTCACTAGAGTCAACAAAAGCTCTGCGTCCTCTCTATCAGTCCAACAACACAGCCCCAAGACGAGGTTGCCTACTGAGGCAGACAGTGAGGCAGATAGAAGATGGAAAGAAATTAGATGTTGGTAAAAGGAGGAGACTGTAAGTAAATGAAAGAAAATGGCCACTTATAGAGGTAAAGGCATGAAGGGAGGAAACAAATAAAGACAGGGGAAGGAAATCTGTAGAGGTAATCTAAGTTCAAGGCTACCATACTCCATCATGGATGCATGGATGAGGTATGGACAGAGGAATCAAGGATGGATGAATGGAGGATAAAATAATGAATGGGTAAGAGGGAAGAGGAGTCATGAGGAGCAGGGTGCAAGGCAGACAGAAAGGGAAAAGATGGATGGATATAAGTAGAAAGAGGGTATTTAACAGTGCTCTGGAGAAGTGGATAAGGGCCAAAGGACAAGCCAACAGCTTCTGGCTCTCTGAGAGGATCACTCTGATGAAAACTCAGTGCTAATTCTGCTGTTCCAACTTTTCTACCTAAACATGGAGTGACCACTACAATTAAAGTTTCTGCCAAGACAGTCATTTTGGTTTACTGTTTACTTTTTGCCAACCATAGACCACCCCTAAGGCATTGTCATGTTTCTGATTTAAAGAAGACAATCTCATATATATAACATTAGCTTTTCACAAAAGCTGGCATGATGGGATATTTAATTTTTTTTTTTAAAAGCAAACCTTTAAGTAAACCAATGGCGGCTAGCAATGTGGATGGGCAGCCATTTGTGCATTAAAAAACTCAAACAACCAGCCATCAGAAAGCATAATTATTACAAAATTCCTGTTAAAATGTGTGTTATGCCACAATAGGATTCAGCTCACATTTAGCTGATTGACGTAGTAATACAACATGTTTCCGTACATTTGAGAGTCCTTTTTAACAACCAATTGCAATTACTCGAATAAAAATAATAACTCAATCAATTTTGTTCACTTGCTGAGATTGTCAATAGTCCTCCCAGGGTTGTCAATTTCAGACCCTCACAAGTTTATCTTTAGGAACATGGAAAGGAAATTAGCTCTTAAAACAATTACATAATCAAGTACATTAGTGGTACCATTTCTTATATGAAATAATTACATTAGGTCAATTCCAAAATACTAGTCAAGCAATAACTGAATGTAAGCCAGCAGTTGATTGGTGCATTTTCAACTTCTGACCTCAGCAGTGGACAAACCATTTTGCAGCGCTTCTTGATACCAAGATCCGATCAGTCTACTCCCATTAAATCAAAGCCATGCTTGCTAAACTGGTTCATAGATTTGTGGCTGTGTGACAAATACACAGAAAGATTTTGAAAATCCACCGGTGTTCAGCTATAAACTTGATCAGATTTTTCTCATATTGGTTATTAGAGACTTGTGACCACAGAGTGCTGTATTACACACTGCCCTGATCATGTGTTTGATTTTTTGAATAGTAAAAGAGTTGGTCCCTGATGAATTATGGACTAACTGGGAAAAAAAAAAAATCAGCACAAATCTTCCTATTGCTTATAACCTGTTTGGACAATAATGAAAGAATAGTTGAGCCACAAAGAGAGAAAAACATTTTTCTTCTCCCAAATCAAGCAACAACCTCAGAGCAGATGTGTTTTGTCTCTTTTACAGAGTGCTTCCCTGTGAATGTGATTAGCACTACTAGATGTCCCCCTTTTCTTGTCAGGGTTAAAATGGTTTGTCCACTGGCAGATCTTTTATCATTATATGTTGAAGTCGTCCATCTGTAGCTAATTGGAACACGGTCTCTCACTGGCTGCTGCTGGAATTCCATCAGAGGAAAATCCCATAATACAGGACAGAGGCTAAAAGGAAAGTGCAGGAGGAGGCGTGCACATTGTGTGTGTATGTGTGTTTATATACAGGCGCGGCTGAGTGTGTGTAGGCCATGTCGCGGTTGCATGTCGATGGGAATGGAGGCCAGGATTGAAACAAAAACTTAAAAGCTATGTGGCCTTTGTTTGTGTGTGTGTGTGTGTGTGTGTGTGTGTGTGTGTGTGCAAGCACTCTTGTTTTGTGAAGACATCAGCAGCATGACAGAGGTGAGGATGAACTGATGAGGATGATGGCAAAATTACTTGTAGATTACTCTACTCTAAGATTATCTTTCACATTTATACAGAACTGTGGTGCAACATTGACCTACATATTTAATGAATGCAATCAACTATTACAATGAACTCGTGGCGTTACCTCAGTCTCTGTTTCCCTCTCAAACAAGTGGTTTGAATTATGAGTTTAACTGAGCACGGCTGATCACTTCAGTTGCAAAGCCTCATAGACTCAAATCTAAAGTCTCCATAACTATACCTCAACACCAAAAATAATATCAACTGGAGAATGATTGTTAACAACAAGCGATCAATAAAAGATCATTTAACTGCTAACATTGTTACGTATTGTAGCAGTCATATACATACTAATAATCCTGTGCATTAAAATGATTTGTTAAATGAAATACAGTCAACACGCATGAACTCATAAAATACATTTGTGTGAAGTTGAGGTCAAACACACGTTTGTGTGTGTGTGTGTGTGTGTGTGTGTGTGTAGCAGGTGAGCAAAAGGTGGCATGTTGCTTGTCAGAGTTAAAAAGGCACATAATTGGGCAAGATTTCTGCAGAGAACTGGCCAAACATAGACATAAAGTCATTTATTTAGCTATTGACAGGATATGCCGAGAGCTTAAGAAGCGGAAACAACATGATAAGAGCTTTTTATTCAAGATAAAGCCTTTTCGCGCTCCCTGTCACTTTTCATACATAACATTGTAAAGTGCTACTGATTTTCACAGCCTCAGTGGAATAATAACACTACCTGCTTTTTGGTGAAAAACACTAATTACACTTAACCTTGCAGTCACGAGAGAAAAGACAAACTACTTACTTTGACTACTTTTGCTAGGTAGCTTTCCTTGACTTACAACATTCTTGTGCATGAATCTGCATAACTTATTTACTTGTAACGCATTGATTTGTCAGTCTATAAAATGAAGGTTACCTGTTGCTCCATACAGGTTTTAACCTATAAAATTCTCCAACTCAATGGATTTGCAGCACTTTGACAGTGCAAAAAACTGCTTTTAACAAGTGTAGACATACAAGTTGTCAAACTGTGACAACCTTTTTTCCTAAACAGTATATGTTCACAGATACTTTAATTTCTCCTGGGGCCGAAATGTAACCATATCAGTCCTTATGTCAACAGGTGCTATAGGTTTTTTAACTTTCATACACAGATATTTCAAAATTAATATTTTTGGGAGATTTGGCTCCACTTCCCAGGTGATCCTTGAATGAACCAGACAAATAAAATGCCAGACAAGAGATGTCATACTGCTACAATGTTTTGTGTTGAACCACAAGTTCAGTCACACTTGGCAACTTTGCATCCTGGCATCCTAAATGTCATAGCATAGACAAAACACAGAATATTGCTTTGGCCTGCCTTCCTCTTCTTGTCAGTGAAAATTAATGGCCAAGTAGTTAAGCCTTAAAGGTATGTGATGGTGGTCTTCCAATGACTTCCCCCTCCTGCATGAACACTGAAGAAATCATACTCAGTTCTTTTCAAATTGCCTTTAGCTGTTTACATAAAGTTGCAGGGGACTGCTTTGGAACACAGTTGTTTTTTGATCTCCGTCTTTCCACTCCTGTTTCTTTCTACATGCTTCTTTTTTCTGTCTCTTTCTTGTTCTCGGAGAAGTCTCTCCCAAAGTGTCAACTCTCTTTTCTTTCTGACCTCTATTTCTTCTGTGTTGACTAGGATCATCATCACTAATTGCCTCAAGATTCTTATCCCTACAGTGCATTTTCTTTTGTATAAACCATAGCCAATGATTACATTGTTGTTCACTGACCAATACAAAACCAAACAGGCTTACATGAAAAAACTACACATTGACACGAATTAAGCTCCTAAAAAGGGGACAGACTTTAGTAATCTAATTGTACCCTGCAGCAAACACATTCACCCTTTCATACCATTATTTTCTTGCTTTGTATGCTTTATCAGATCAGAACCCTTGATAAATCACTGAATACAAACCTGAGCCATTTAGATTTGTAACTTTGTACATTACATCTTTTTCATTATAAAACTGCAACTTAAACTTTCATGCACTCTCTGTTACAATGATTATCACTTA
Source organism: Lates japonicus (assembly GCA_033238685.1). NCBI lineage: Eukaryota > Metazoa > Chordata > Actinopteri > Centropomidae > Lates > Lates japonicus. The sequence goes on along the minus strand of BRZM01000407.1, from coordinate 11,589 downwards.
TTAAAAAATACGTTTTGCTCATCAGTTCAAATATAGGTCAAACTAACTGCTCTTGAGTTCAGATAAACTGTTCAAAACATGCCACCACTGACTTGCTTTCACTTCCTCCCCTTTCTCCCTTTATGTCTCTCCATCTATCTTTCTCCGCTCGCTGTCTCTGGATAATCACCAACCTACCACAGTGGGATCATTCACAGCATCAAAGAGGTCTCCGTGAAAACACACTGATCACTGTGTTGGGAGCAGGCACTCAGCTTTGATTCCCTCTAACACCCGCATGAAAAAAACAGCTGAGAAAACAGAAAACAGTTCAGAGTATTCTTTAACAAATTTTACTGTCTTTGAACATGATAAACGATCCCAACCAGAGACAAACACCAGGTTTTGGACAATCTACATAAAGCAGCAGTTTAGTTAGTTGTTTATGATTTTTGAATCAGTCGAACATTTCATTGTTGCCTTTCACGCGTGTAGCACATCAGAGAATGTCCATGTGAAACACTTTAACCTACTGGAAATATACGTTTACTTTAGAGCGAGGATGGCGCCTGCAGTAAGGTGACGTGCAGGATAACAGTGCGGGAGAGGCATCATCAACTGCGCAGACAGTACTCTATTTACACGTAGGATCCTATCGGACATTACGCACAACTATTTTGGGGAGCTGGTAGAATAAAAGTCTGTTTAATATTTGGTCCGACTGATTCAGTTTGTTCGCGATCCTTTTGGCACGACTCATATTAAAGATTAATGTCTCGAAATGTTCAGGTTGTAGTGCATGTGTGAAAGCAGCTTACATGTTTTCATGTACATATTGGCACATTCTAATAAATACCATGGCCCGCCCCCAGCAACAGTAGCTATGGAACAAAGTGTGAAGCAAAAGCTTAGGCATTGGTTTGACTTCATTAACCCGCGATAATGATTGTGTCTCTGAAATGCAACTGGCTTCATTATACTTGAACATGCATTTAGCCATGTCCCAGATTGTCAGTGAGAACTAAGTTTTAGAAGAAATGAACTATGCTCATACTTCAAATTAGAAAGCTTTGATGAATTCAACTTTGCCACGGTTCAATAGCAGCTTTAACTTTTGCGCATACAGTGACAATTATGTTGACTGAGACGATAGATAGAATCAAGATGATAGTCTCTTAAAGTTTTAATTCTCTTTTGCCCTTCTCACTCTCTTTTCATATGGTTATGTGGAGGACCTTGACATTAAAGAGCAGCTATTTTTAAATGTATGGCAGACAAGTGGAAATCGGAGGTCTGAGGTCACGGTCACACCATGCAATTACTAGACCAAAATGGCTGTGGTCGATATGCTAAAGTGTTTGGCGTGCATGTATATGCTCACAAAACACACAGGCTCACTGGTTAGCATCTGAACATGCACAATCAAAGTGGCCAACCAAGCATCACACTGAAAACACTTCCAGGTACAGACACACACCTGTTATAACACCTAAAGTTTTTAGAGTTCAAGAAGCATTTTTTCTGCATGTCTGGAGAGGGCTCTCTTATTTTGTTTACTAGGGACCTGAAAAATTATCTCTCCAAAGCTGCCCTCATCCTAGCTGTCACCTCTTAAAATAGTCAAACATTCACAGTTGATAACAGGCTCATTTTTCTATTGTTTCTCTGAACAACGCGTACATCAGCTGCAAGAAATACAAAAAATAAGAAAATAAAAGCATAAAAGAGATTTTACTGATCCAGGTTAGGAGCACAGAGTTGACCCTCTTTTCCCATTGATGTTTTTTGCCTGTGTGTCCTTACTGTAAGTAGTTGTGGATAAAGCATCAGTTAAACGCCTGAGATGTCAAAATACATGAAGGATTTGCAGCAAATAAGTGCCCAGGCCTTCCGCTATCTCCATGTCACCATTATTATTACACCATAGGACGTTCTATTATGCCGCTGAGAGTGATTATGCTTTAGCAGATTACAAAGCTGACCCATTGCCTTTGCTTTACCTGAAGTGTAATTTGGATTCAGGAGAGACGGGATGGAGTATTTGTACTATCAATCTCTGTGATGTCGGGGGATTGAACGCAATAGAACAGAACAGAATGGGTCGGCTCTTGATGACGTCCTGATATCATTTTAAAACGGAATGGGACAACAACATGATGAAAATGCTTATTTCCCTTGCTGACAACAAAACCAGTACAAATGGTATCCCCCACACACACTCATTCACACATACACAGCCCGGCAATGTTTCCAGTGGAAATGGAGTTAGTGTATGTGTGTATACGATGCAGTATGATGTATTTCAAAGCTGATGTTAAGGGAATGGATTCTGACTGACTCAGAGTACCAATTGGATATGGCTGGGTGAGTGCCACTGCTCAAGCTCTCTCTAAGCAGTCTTATATTTTTCGCCTTTGGTTGTCTGTATTCAGTGCCTGCAAATCACAAAAAGGGGCCTCTCTTTCCTTTTCTGGTTTACAATTCTTGCTGAAGAAAGCTTATGATCCAAGGTTGCTGGTTTGAGTCCATAGTCTGACACAGATCATTATCCTCTTAGTGCTGTCAAGCAAGATATTCCTTGCTTAAAAAGCTGCTCAAATTTCAAATTGTGTGTGCTTTGCTTTTCATTGCTTATTTGGAATTCAATAAACTGTAGTTCAAAGGCTCATTGCTCTAAAACCGAATTACAAAATCTCCCACAAAAAACAGCATTTTTCTTAAAGTGCAATTCATGTCTCAGATTACTCTCCCTGATTTCTTTGTCATTCATCTCCTTTTGTCAGGACTCTGTTTGTTCTTCTTCTCACTCTAAAAGTATGGTCTAACTTCTCTTTTTTCCTTCATTTGCACTTCTGCTACTTAAAAAGACTTGAAGCTCCGGTTTCAATGATCTCTTTACATGGTAGCCTATACACAGAAGCACACACACACTGTCTCTTCATCCAAGGTTGGGATCAAAAGGCCAGTTTCTACCTGTCCTTTTTCTCTCTCAAGTGTGTCTCTTTAATGTGGAATAGCCAGAGCACAAAATACACACACACACTCACTCTTACTTTTACACTCAGCCATGCACACACAGGGCAGTCAGATCAAAGGTCTGATGTCCAGCCTGTTCTCTTTGTCTGATCAAGCTTCAAACAGTCACATGTTGACAGACCAAGGCTGGGTTAGAATGTTAATCAGATATTAAAGAATGGCAACACTGCAAAACAATTGCTGCCATGGGGCTCAACAGAAGAAAAATGTAAAAAATCAGATTAATCAAAATTTACATTTGAATGATCCAATATCAATACTGAAAATCCCAAGATAGATCTTTTTGCATTTGCACTTTTTGTACACACGTACATCTGCATTAAATATCATGTGTAGGCACTGGTTCCTTGCCGTAAGTGCTTCAGTTAGGGTTGCATGATGTGTAAAATGTTTACTTTGTGGAAATCGAGTTGTTACAATACTATAAATTAGTTATTTTAAGTTATAAAGCTGGTCACATGAGTCACCTTGACTCATGACAGTACCATAAACTGTGACCAAAATAGTTAATAGTCTGTGAGGACTGTTATATATATAGAATGCCTTGTGGACTAGGGCTGTCTGGTGGAAAGTCTCAAGATCACATCTCGAATTGAATCAGACTGAATCATGAGACCAGCCCTATTCTGCAAACATCAATGGATGCATGCTTCCGGCTTTAGAAAAATACCATCTCATTTTGTTAAGTCAAAGGTTGTATCTGACAGTATGGTTCCATATGGATAGCTGTCTGAGTACACCTCATTGTTCTTTAAGGTAAGGATAGGATAGTTTTGTTTCGGGAATGGCATATTGGACAGTTAGTGAATTGCCCAAATGTGTGGTATTACTGTGGAAAAGTAAATCTAGAAAATAAACAACAACACTTTCAGTCCCACCTCATTCACTCTTGTTTGAGTGAAATGAGGGAGCCCAGAGGGAACTGCTGCTGCGAGTTGAGCAGTGTCCCCACAGAAAGAACAGATGAAGAGGCTGGAGAGGCTTGGACCAACAGGGACTGCTGGTGCATGCATTGATAATGCACAGTCATGCCTTCAGAGACAGAACAGGTACAGCATATGGTCACAGAAGGGACAGCCACAAATTTTTGTTTGAGTCAGTGACTGACAATGAAGTCCAGGAATCACTATGGTTAATCACCACTGAGGTTTATATGCACAAATGGGCAGAGGGCTTTCTCCACACATCCAGCAGTTTAAACTAGTGTAAAGGACAGAAGCTGGATCAAGAAGGAAAGGTCACTGCACATATCCAAAACATATTTCCACTGTGTGGTCCCAGGTACTGGATTTAGCACTGCATGTCCCGAGGGATGGGAAACATAGAAGACATTCATTAGAAAAAAAGGGAAAAACTGATGCAGCAGAGGCCAATTAAAATCATTTGTTAAACCCTTGTGAATGCCCACAACTTTCAGATTCCATATCTTAGAATGTAATACAGATTTTCTGTTCGCCCGGTAACATCGACAGGGTTACTGTAATCATAAAACAGCTTTCAAAGGCAATGTATTATTTCCCATGACAAATAAACTCCAGGTGTCAAGTCAGAGTGCTTCATTAAAATGTAGTCTAAGCAGCCTGAGCTCACACTAAACTCTGTCTCCATAAAAGTTTTCATTGTGTATGTTTTAATGTTATAAACGATCAATTGATCAATCGTCAATGTCAGTCTTATAAAATACTGAGAAATGTTGCCAGTGGTTTTCAAAATAATGTTGTGTGGATGAAATCTCACCCTGGTGGGCCCTCATATCACTGGGAACATCTGTGAAAACATCCATACTAATCTTCGCCACAGTCTAATCAGCAAACTTGAGCTCTCCTGAACCAAAGTGTTGGATGAACAGACTGATTGACAACCCAGCAGCTGACATTGCTATCCACAGGTTCTACTGCCAGCAGGGATAAAAGGGAACTGTCCAGCCAAAGGTTGCAATAAAAGATTTTCTTTTTGAAAATACTAATATGTCTAACACCACCATTGTAACCTGTGACTTTTGTTGAACTTCCCTGATAATTCTTGAGATAAGGGAGACATAATGCACATTCTTGGAAAAGCCCTGTATTTCTAGGCCCTCTGTGTGAGTGTCTGGCTGGGTGCCAGTTGTCAGGATGGCTGTGTCCACCGCAGCCTGGTGTCCCCTGTCTCCAAACTAATTGTCAGGGACAGCCTGGTAATTCGGCAGGTAATAGCAGAGCAGCCCTCTGCTAATGGATTTCTGCCCAGGAAATGAGACCTTGGAACCACCATGACAAGATGACTGACAGCTAGATTAGAGCACAGACAGAGGATGGGTGAGAGAGAGGTAGAGAGGGAGGGGGGTTATGCAAACAAAGAATGTGAGAGGAAAAGAGAAGGGAAGGCAGCATGAGATGAGATGAGATGAGATGAGATGAGATGAGATGAGATGAGATGCAAAATGGACAGGCAAAAGAGAGATGACAGAAGAGGCAGGAAGAGATTCAGGAGTATTTCTGAAACTGATGATTTCCTGGGATTTTCACATACAACATTCCCTAAAGTTTACTCAGCATGGTGTAAAAAATAAAAAGTCATCCCTCCTTCAGGTCACAGGGGACCTCAAGAAAACTCTGCAGAGAAAGGAGCAAGAGAGGGAGATGAGAGGCCAGCTGGAAGAGTCTGAGAGCAACATTGCTAAGAAAAATGTACCAAAAAACCTGCAAAAAAAATCAGCCCTTTATCAGTACTGTCTCACAGATACAGGATCTATATCATCCGTTCTCATTTCCCATTCATTATCCTTTCCCTCTCATCTCAGTGCCAAGACATGTACAATTTCTTTTAATGCATAAAAAAAATACCAAGTCACCTTCTCATTACACATTATCTATTAGTCGAATGCATTTCTTTTTCATGAAACTCTGAATTTCTGCTGTTTGGAAGATGCTGTGGCACTAAATAAAACTTAAGTTATGTGTGTTTAAGTACATTTGTGTTTTTTGCCTCGGATCAGATTATCGGTATTTTGACGCATATCGGCATCAGCCTTTTTTTTTAATCCAACAGCCGATAAGAGATCAATTTAAAACTGGGTTATTTTGGCTCTGATGCAGCTGCGCCTCTCTATCTGCAGTCACTACTCTGTCTCCAGCATTGTCCCACCCACAGCACCATCTGATTGGTTACACACAGAGCCACGGGTAACAGCCAATCAGCAGTGAAAGCTGTGCATGCACAGTTCTCTCACACACGCAGAGAGGAGAAAAAGTTTTGCCGAGTGGAGAAGCTCCAGAGAGCAGATATATGTTTCTTTATTTACTGTAGAAAACTTTAGGAAGCTATTTATTTGTTTAAGTTTTCATTTAACTTTATAAGACATGCTGCTGAGCCTGGGAGCTCCCTGCACTTTTTGTTAGAATTTTAAAACAAAGATGTCTATTGTCTAAGATAAAAAAAACCTTTAACATGTTGCAAATCTGAAAAGCTGTTTAATAAACATATGCTTAAAGGCATTTAAACGAAGTTAAGTGTTGGAGTTTGTATTATTCAAAATTTGACATAATTGACATATTTATATTTCAATTATTTTGACAATACTTCACAATATTTTCACTTTTACCGCAAATGAATATCGGCTCCAAATATCGGTTATCGGCCTCCTTGACTACTAATAATCGGTATCGGTATCGGCCCTGAAAAAAACATCGGTCTATCTCTAGTGAGGACCAGTTTCAGTTTTACACCTGACGAGTGAGGACATTTTGGCCTCTCTTCACTGGTGTAAATTCAACTCTTAAACCTAAAATTATTAATCACCACAAATATACGAGGGCAGATGTTTGTGTATTTATGTGTGTTTAAGTGTATTTGTGTTTTTTTGCCTTTTTTTGTACCATTTCTTTTTCTTTGTGTTTTTAGCGATATAACTCTTCCAGCTGGGCCCTCATACAGCTCTCTGCTGTCTCCCACTCCTGCTCCTTTTCCTGCAGAGCTTTCTTGAGATTCTCTGTGGTCTCAAGGAGGGATGCCTTGTCCTGTCGGTCAACACAATGACTCTCCAGCTGCTGCTCAGCCTTCATCAGAGCAGCCACAATTGTTGTCTTGTTTCTGCTTGTCAAAGACAGATATGGATTTCTTCATCTCATCCAGGATGGAGGTTTTCTCCTGCTGCAATTAGAGACAGTCACTTTCTAGCTTTTCTTAATTTTTCTTTAGTGCTGCCACAAGTTTGTTTTTCTCTTGTTCAACTTGTAAGGGTGAGACTCATTTGATGTTCTGGATTTCTCCATTTCCTAAAGCAGAGAGGTTTTCTCCTGCTGCCTCTTTTTCATGCATCTTCAACTGGGCAAGTTAGGAGCCGTGAGATTCTTCCAGCTCTACTGGGAGGGAAGATTTTGTGTTCCTGCCACTGGAGGTACTGAGTCCTCATTTGTTGCTCTGCCTCCTCCAGAGCAGCCATTATTTTTCTCATCTTTCTCATTGTCCAGTTGAGCCAGATGGATGGAATTTTCAGTCTCTTCCTCAAGGAACTTTTCTCCTGCTGCAGCAGAGGAGCTCAGTCTCCAGCAGATCTTCTGCCTTTTTGAGGGCAGCTTTGATCTTCCTGGTATCTACTCTGTGCTCCTCCACCAGGGCTCAATGGGGGCCTAGGATCTTTCCACAGTTTTCTTAGCATCCTCCTTCTACCTTTGAACAAGCTTCAAACTCTGAAGTGTCTTTGCCAGCTGCAGCTTCAGGCAATGAGTAGTCATCTCCAGATAGTTTTATGCCACTGCACGCAGCGCTTTTCAACACAGAGCACATAAAGCTCTAAAAAAACAAAGAACATCAAGTTCTGTGGACAGAAACATACTATTAATGAGAGAGGTCAGAGGAGAATGCCCGGACTGGTTGGAGCTTACAGAAAGGCTATGGTAACTCAGATAACCACTTTTTACAGCTGTAGTGAGCAGAATGCAAAGCACATCAAACCTTTCAGATGGGCTACAACAGCAGAAGACCACATCAGGTTCCATTCCTGTCAGCCAAGAACAGAAATCTGAGGTTGCAGTGGGCACAAGCTCACCAAAACTCGACAGTTGAAGACTGGAAAAATATGCCCTGGTCTAATGACTGTGGATTCCTGCTGAGTCATGGAGCCTGTAGGGTCAGAATTTGGCATAGTGGACCCAAAATGCCTTGTGTTAACAGCCCAGGCTGATGGTGGTGGTGTAATGATGTGGGGAATGTTTTCTTGGCACACTTTGGGCCCCTTAATACTAATCAATCATGATTTGAACGCTACAGCTTGTCTGAGTATTGTTTCTGACCATGTGCATCCCATTATGGTAACAATTTAGTCATCGTCTGATAGCTATTTTAAGCATTACAATGCATAATGTCACAAAGCAAAAGTTGTCTCCAACTGGTTTCATGAACAGAACAATGAGTTCAGCATACCTCAGTGATCTCCCCAGTCACCCAATCTGAATCTCATAGAGCACCTTTGGGAAGTGGTAGAACAGGAGATTTGCAGAATCAACATGCAGCTGACAAATCTGCACAGGAGAGCAGAGGTAGGCCCTACACAGTCTGTATAGAGTTCCTAATAAAGTGCTCAGTGACTGTCTATGTCATGTCTGCTGTAATGCCATTACTCCAAAGGGAGTTGACCCAACAAAGGGGTCAAACTAGTTTTAATCAGATTTGTTTAAATTACTTTTTTTTTTTTTTTTTTTTTGCTTTAAATTATAATAAAATGAAATTTTATCACCATGTTGTTTCCTTAACATTGCAGCAGCAGAATACATAAGAAAGGATCATGATAAAATTTAAACTGAAGGCATGCCAGTTACACTGATAAAGATTAATTTGACAAGAGAGGCAGAGAATTGTTCAAAAACAGTGACACACTGCTATGAGCTCCTAGTAAATAAAAATATAAAATTTTATTCTGAGAAATTCCTCAATTTTAAGACAAGCTTAATTCTTGATGCTTTCAACCACTCTTGTTGCTCATGGCACAAACTTATCCTACCTTTAAAATAAGTTTCAGCGTAGCTCATATTCTCTCCAGCCTAATGAGACACTTGTTTGGAACATGTAGTCATTCCACATTTACAAGAGGCTTTTAAGCAGATATGCTTAGTCCTTCTTAATCTCTATGCTGACATTTCCTGAGAAGCTAAATGTCAATCAGAGACTTTTACTCAGCCTTAGAAGGTGAAGGTTATTACTGATTTGAAATCATTTGACAACAATAAACTCTTTGCATGGAATGGTTATCCAAGGGGAACAAACCCTGACTAAAGAATCAACACATTCGCAATCCAGACAATATTGGTAAACTTCTGTGTCCAGGAGACCCAAGTTAAAGAAGCTTAAAACACAATGATGGTGGAGAAGCCACAATTAGAATAATAGTAAGATAATAACAGCTTCATCCATGCCAGAAAGGTAATGTTTTCTAGGTTCTGGTAGAATATCTGATTCAGTCTAAAGAAATTGGGTTCAGATCAGTGGAGTGAGAAGTCTGAGTCCAGAATTACAAAACGCATCTTCACTATAGCTCTTTGTCTTATGGTGTGGTGATGAGCAAAATCTCCCAGTAATGGTTGTGTCAACGCATTATCCTAATTTTGAACATTTTAGTGAAAAATTTAGAGTTGAACCTCTTCCCTTTTCCATACTGTCTTTGGCACTTTTGTTTTTCACTGATCCTCTAAAAACCAACCTAACAGCACACACACTTTAAAAATATCACATAGGATCAAAAGAAATATGATACACACTTTTTTCTATCCTCCTTGCTTTTGGTAATATACTAAAGTAACGTCAATTATGTAATTTGAAGATGGCCAATTTTGATTTCTGTTCAAGTCAAGTCAAGTCAAATTTTATTTATATAGCGCCAATTCACAACAGAAGTTATCTCGAGGCACTGTACATATAGAGCAGGTCTAGACCGTACTTTTTATAAAATTTACAGAGAAAACCCAACAGATCCCACCATGAGCAAGCCTTCCCATGATACAGCAGGGTGTCCCTTGTAGCTACTCAGAGGTATTTTTCAAACACTCCATGACAAAACACAGGGATTTTCTGGGGATTGCTTCAGTGAGCCTCAGAGGGCAAACGCTATTACTCCTGGGACATCATTTGACAGCAACAGATGGAGCAATCATTACAGTAAGACACACTACAAGGGTTGACTTGGGTAAGTCTGCTGTAACAGTGATTGGGGCTTGATTGCTTCCTTCCACAGCAAAGGAAATGACAGCTAGAGGCAGTTGTACATCTTACAAGGAAATCAAATATTTTTGCTTTCAGATGAGATCCTCCTTGCACAAATGTCATTTTTTAGGAATAAACATGATCATGCCTAGATTGACCACTATCTTCTGTGTAAACTGTATTGCTTTTGCCAATTGAGGAGCCTTCACAAAGCCCGTGTAACAAGCACACAGAAAATAATCCAGTTTTTATCATGTATTTCCCTCCTCTCTGCTGTCTTTCCTATTTGCACCTCCTTATACACAGGAGTGAATCACAGATGAGACTACAAGTTGTTTTTGTTTCCTGCTGCTTCCGGTTTTCCGTCACTCCTACCCTCCCTTTTCCCTCTTTCCATTTTCTCTTCACTCTTGTTTTCTCTTTTGAAGCTCCGATGAAATTGTCTATTGCTGTCTTCACTGCCTTGGTTCTGCCTCTGTCCAACTGTTGTTTTTCGCTTTGCCAGTGATCATCTTTCTCTCTCTTTTCCTCTTTTCTCTCTTCACTCCTTCGTACCTTCATCTTTTTCATTTTTCAACAGAGATGAGAGGATATGTTGTTTGTTTCCTTGTTTATCACATGGTTGTCTTTCTCCTTGACTTTTTCCTTCCCATGCTTTTCAGATATTTTCTGTCTCTGTTCTCACTCTTTCAGGTTTTCTGTGCTAGGATGAAAAGATCACTCTTGTCTTCCGTTTGTTGTCTTCGCTCTGAGAGTTTTTCCTCTGGTTCTTTGCTACATGCTGCTAGTCTGACGGCTTGGGTCAAACGAACTGACCCGCCGTGCATGGCTAATGTGCTCCAGGGGAATCAGTTAAATTATGCTCACTGCGGGGGTGAAGACATACATAACGCTGGCATCAAACTCCTCAAGGTTACACAGTATTTAGCCCTACAGCTTCCAGCTGTTTACAGAAGATGAGGCATGTTTTGCCAAACTGACATGCACATGTCCTATGGTTCGCCTGTGTTAGCCATGAGACTGACTGAGGGTGAACATCACAGTTGGCCTCCAGTGGTCTCAGGAAAGATACAAGATGACGTTTTGTTGGCAGGCACAAAGATAACCAAAGTACACTGCCACAGACATCAAAAGGGGTTTTGTTTTGAACACTATGACCAGATCTGAACCAGATTCAAACACTGTGTACTAGACATTGTTGTATTGTTTTGTATATAGTTTCTCTGAAAAAGTTCAGAGTTTTTGACTCTGTATAGCCTAGTTTGTGAACAAAGCTTTACTACTCTTATATTCATTATGCACCTCTGAGGACAGAGTCTAAAACAAGCAGGTTTTATAGGACAAACTAGACTTAGACTTAGACTTAGACTTAGACGGACTTTATTGATCCCTTTGGGA